>PVIY010018194.1:0-48047 GCA_004026745.1 Myrmecophaga tridactyla | reverse complement strand
GGCTGAGAGATTCCAAAAAGAGTCAAGAGGTTATCCTGGAGGTTATTCTTACGCATTAAGTAGATATCACCTTGTTGTTCAAGATGTAGTGGAGAGGCTGGAGGGAACTGCCTGAAAATGTAGAGCTGTGTTCCAGTAGCCATGTTTCTTGATGATGATTGAACAATGATATAGCTTTCACAATGTGACTCTGTGATTGCGAAAACCTTGTGTCTGATGCTCCTTTTATCTACCATATCAACAGATGAGTAGAACATATGAAATAAAAATAAATAATAGGGGGAACAAATGTTAAAATAAATTTAGTTTGAAATGCTAGTGATAAATGAAAGCGAGAGGTAAGGGGTATGGTATGTATAATCTTTTTTTTTCTGTTATCATTTTATTTCTTTTTCTGTTGTGTTTATTTCTTTTTCTAAATCGATGCAAATGTTCTAAGAAATGATGAATATGCAACTATGTGATGATATTAAGAATTACTGATTATATATGTAGAATGGAATGATATGTTGATGTTTTTGTTTGTTTGTTGTTAATTATTTTTAATTAATTAAAAAAAAGAATAACCTCCAGGATAACCTCTCGACCCTATTTGGAATCTCTCAGCCATTCACATTTTATTTTGTCTCATTTCACTCTCCCCCTTTCAGTTAAGAAGGTTTTCTCAATCCCTTGGTGCTGAGTCCCAGCTCATTCCCTAGGATTTCTGTCCCATGTTGCTAGGAAGGTCCACACCCCTGGGAGTCATGTCCCACAAGGAGGGGGGGCTGCAGTGAATTTGCCTGTTTTGTTGGCTGAGAGAAAGAGGCCACATCTGAGCAGCAAGAGGTTCTCTTTGGTGTGGCTCTTAGGCCTAATTTTAAGTAGGCTTAGCCTATCCTTTGAGGGGTTAAGTTTCATATGAACAAACCCCAAGATTGAGGGCTCAGCCTACTGCTTTGGTTGTCCCCACTGCTTGTGAGAATATCAAGAATTCTCCACTTGGGGAAGGTGAATTTCCCCCCTTTCTCACCATTCCCCCAAGGGAACTTTGCAAATGCTTTTTTATTCCCTGTACAAATCCTTCTGGGATTTATCAAGGCATCAATCTGGACAAACCTACAAAATCTCATGCCCTACTCAAGGTTCCATGTACATATGGTGTTGAATTAAGCTGTCCACATAAGTTATATTAGGAAATGCACTAGTCAAAATATAAATTTTGTACCAAATAAACATTTTTTGCTTTAGTCTCATTCATAAGTTAAATTTTAAAAATATTAATTACCATCTATTTTCAACACCCTGCATCATTGATATTCATTTTATACCACATTTTTTTTTATCCATTCATCAGCTCATGGACAATTAGATGTTTCCATTTTTTGGCAACTGTGAATAATGCCACTATGAACATTGGGTTGAAGATGTCTGTTTGCAGACCTGCTTTCAATTTTTCTGAGTATATACCTAGTAGGGGGTGCTGGATCATATGGCAATTATATACTTAGTTTCCTGAGAAACTGAAAAATTGTCTTCCACAGCAGCTGCACCATTTTTCATTCCCACCAGCAGAGAATAAGTGTTCATATTTCTCCATGTTATCTCCAGCACCTTTAATTTTATGATTTTTTAAAATAGTGGCCATTCTAATAGATGTGAAATGATCACTCATTGTGGTTTTGATTTGTATTTTCCTGATGGGTTGTGATGTTGAGCATCTTTTCATGTACTTTGAAGCCATTTGTATTTCCTCATTAGAAAATTGTCTATTCTATTCTTTTGCCCATTTTTTTAACTGGGCAAAATACTTCTACATTATTGTCAGTTGTAGGGTTCTTCATGTATTCTTGATATGAAACCTTTATCAAATATGTGGTTTCAAAATATCTTCTCCCATTGAATAGGTTGACTTTTCCCTTTCTTGACAGTCTCTTGATGCACAAAAGATTTTCATTTTGGGGAGGTCCCATTTATCTACTTTTCTATTGTTGCTTGAGTTTTGGGTGCAAAGTGTAAGAAACTATCATCTACCACAAGCTCTTGAAGATACTTCCCTATATTTTCTTCTAGAAGTTTTATGGTTCAGATCCTATTTTTAGGTCTTTGATCGATTTTGAGTTATTATTTGTATAAAGTGTGAGATAGGGGTCCTCTTTCCTTCTTTTGGAATGGGTATTCAGTTCTTCCAGCACCATTGCTGAAGAGACTGTTCCATTCCATGTAAATGGACTTGGTTGTCTTGTCAGAAATCAATTGGCCATATATGTAAGGTCTATTTCTGAACTCTCAATTTGATTTCATTGATCAATATATCTGTATATATGCAAGTACCATGCTGTTTTAACCACTGTGGCTTTGTGATATGCTTTAAAGTCAGGAAGTGTGAGTCCACCAACTTTGTTCTTCTTTCTCAAGATGTTATTGGCTATTTGGGGCCACTTGCTGTTCCAGATAAATTTGATTATTGGCTTTTCCACTTCTACAAAGTAGGCTTTTGGAATTTTGATGGGGATTGCATTGAATCTCTAACTCAATTTGGGTAGAATTGAAAACATAACTATATTTACTATTCCAGTGCATGGACAAAGAATGTCTTTCCACTTATTTAGACCTTCTTTGATTTCTTTTGTCAATGTTTTGTAGTTTTCAGTATACATGTCCTTTCAATCCTTGATTAAATTTATCTTTAGACATTTCATAATTTTAGTTGCTGTTGTAAATGGATTTTTTCTTTTTTTCCTCTTCATATTGCTCATTACTTGTATATAAAAACAGTACTGATTTTTCTGCATTGATCTTGAGTCCCACCATGTTGCTGAACTCGTTTATCAGCTCTAGTAGCTTCATTGTAGATTTTGTAGGACTTTCTAAATATAGGATCATTTCATCTGCAAATAGTGAAAGTTTTATTTTTTCATTTCCAATTTAGATGCCTTTTGTTTCTTTTTTGCCAAATTACTCTAACTAGAACTTCTAGCACAATGTTGAATAACAGTGATGACTGTCTGCATCCTTGTCCTGTCATTGATCTTAGAGGGAAATCTTTCTGTCTTTCACAATTGAGTATGATGTTAGCTGTGGGTTTTTCGCATATGGCCTTTATTATGTTTTGAATGTTTCCTTCTACTCTTATCTTTTGAAGTGTTTTTACCAAGAAAGAATGCTGGATTTTGTCAAATGCCTCTTCCACATTATTTGAGGTGATCATGTGGTTATTCTCTTTCAATTTGTTAATGTGAAGTATTTGATTAATTGATTTTCTTCTGTTGAACCACCCTTGTGTAACTGATATAAAACCCATGTGATCATGGTGCAGTATTCTCTTAATGTGCTGTTTGATTCTATTTGTCATATTTTGTTGAGGATTTTTCCATCAATGTCCATTAGAGAGATTTGTTTGAAATTTTTTTCTTGTAGTATATTTATCTGCATTTAGAATTAGGTTTATGTTGGCTTCCTAGAATGAGTTAGATAGTGTTCACTTGTCTGCAGTTTTTTTGAAGAATTGGAGCATGATTGTTCTTAATTTTTCTGGGAAAGATTGGAAGCATTCCCCTGTGAAACCATCTCGTCCTGGGCTTTTCTTTGTTGGGAGGTTTTCATAACTCTTTCACTCTCTTTACTTGTGATTGGTTTATTGAGGTCTTCTATTTCTTCTAGTCAGTGTGGGATGTTTGTGTTTTTAGGAAATTATCCATTTCATCTAAGCTGTCTAATTTTTTGGCATACAGTTGTCATAATATTCTCTTATGAACTTTTTCATTTCTTTAGAGCCAGTTACTAATGTCCTCCTCATTTCTGAGTTATTTTATTTCAATCTTCTTTTTTTGTTGTTGTCACTCTAAGTGGTTGTCAACTTTATTGATTCTCACAAAAAAGCAATTTTTGGCTTCATTGATTCTCTGTATTGTTTTTTTATTCTCAATTTCATTTATTTCAGCTATAATCTTTGTTGTTTCTACTCTACTGTTTGCTTCAGGGTTAATTTTCTGCCTTTTTACTAGTTCCTCCAAGTGTACAATTAGGACTTCGATTTTAGCTTATTCTTATCTTTTAATGTAGGCATTTAGAGCTATAAATTCCCTCTCAGCACTATCTTCACTGAATCACATGTGTTTTGATACATTGTGTTCTCTTTTTCCTATCTCTCAAGATATTTACTAATTTCTCTTGCTATTTATTCTTTGACCCACTGATCACTTAAGAGTATGTTGTTCAGCCTCCATATCTTTATGAATTTTCTATTTCTCCTACTGTTATTTTATTTTTATTATACATTTTTTTTTTATTTAGGCAGGCACCAGAAACTGAACCCAGGTCTCTGGCATGGCAGGCAAGAACTCTGCTAGTGAGCCACTGTGGCCCACCCACTGCTCCTACTATTGATTCCCACCATCATTCTATTGTGATCAAAGAAAGTGCTTTGTACAATTTAAAACCTTTAAAATTTATTTATACCTGTTTTGTAGCCCAAAACCTGCTCTATCCCAGAGAATGACCCATGAGCACATTTGAAGAATATGTATCCTACTGTTTGGGGGTAAAATATTCTGTAAATGTCTGTTAAGTCTTGTTCATTTATCATAGGTTTTAAATTCTTTGTTTCCTTATTGATGCTCTATCTAGATGTTCTATGTTCTGATAAGAGGGGTTGTATTAGTTAGGGCTCTCTAGAGAAACAGAATCAACAGGGAACACTCGCAAATATAAAATTTATGAAAGTATCTCACATGACTGTTGGAATGTGGAGTCCAAAATCCGCAGGGCAGGCTGTGAAGCCGATGATTCCAGTGGAGGTTCTGGATGAACTCCACAGGATGGGGTCACCAGCTGAAGCAAGAAGAAGCCTCTCTCTTCTGAATCCTCCTTAAAAGGCCTACTCTGATTAGATTAAGCATCACCCATTGCAGAAGACTTTCCCCTTGGCTGATTACAAATGGAATCAGCTGTGGATGCAGCTGACATGATCACGATTTAATTCTATGAAATGTCCTTATTGCAACAGACAGGCCAGCACTTACCCAACCAGACAAACAGGTTCCACCACTTGGCAAAGTTGACACATGAACCTGACCATGACAGGGTGCATCAAACTTTCCAACTATTATTTAGAGACATCTATTTCTTCCATCAGTGTTTCTAGTGTTTGCCTCATATATTTGGGGAACACAGTGGTTAAGTGTATAAATATTTATGATAGTTCTTTCTTCTTGGTGAATTTCCCCTTCAATTAATATATTATGACTCTTTTGCATCTTTTAACAGTTTTGCATTTAAAGTCTATTTTGTCTTGTATTAATAGAGATACCCCAGCTTTTTCCAGATAAGGTTTGTATGGACTATTTTATCCAAAGTTTCTCTCAAACTATTGTGGCCTTGGGTCTACAGTGAGTGTCTTGTAGACAACATATAGATGGATCTATTTTTTTTATCCATTCTGCCAGTCTGTGTCATTTGATTGGAGAATTTAATTCATTAACATTCAATGTTATTATTGTAAGGGTAGTACTGACTTCAACCATTTTTTTTTTTTTACATGGGCAGGCACCGGGAATTGAACCTGGGTCTCCAGCATGGCAGGCAAGAATTCTGTCACTGAGCCACCATCACACCACTCTGATTTCAACCATTTTATTTTTTGGTTTTTATATGTCATACCTTACACTTGTCACCTTTTCACCCTTTTGGTTACTCTTGCTCATAATTTTCATTTCTACTCTCTCTTCCAAACATCTCTTTCCTGTTTCTCATTTCAACTTGTAGAACTCCCAGCTGCTTTGGGCTGGGGTGTATTGAAACTTGTTCATTTCCTAGACCTTTTGATTGGAATTAGCTAATCAACAGTAGCAAACTGTTCTAGGCTTCCCCTTTTCTTGGGGAAGAGTCACACGTCAGCAAACTCTTCTCCATCATCTTGGTTACTTACTGTTTCACTTAATCAGCCCCACTTTGGTCCCCTTGCCTGAGATGGGGTTGAAACATAGGCTGCTGGCTTATTTCTGTCCTGTGAGGGTTGAGACTTTAGTTGTGCTCAGAGCTGGAACCCAGCAGTCCAAATTTGCTACTCAAATGCCACAATCAGTGCCTGGCCATGTCCCCACCTTTCCCTGGTCTTGGAAAAGACAGCTTCTATTTCCAGCCAGGGAGTGGCTCCTAAGGCATCATGCCCTGCCAGTGAGGTAGCAGCAGCAGCCTGTACTGTGTGGAGAGATTTACTCACAGATCTTCATCACAGTTTATCATTCTTTTCCTTCTGCTCTTCCGTGGTTTGTGTACAGTGTTCTTTTGGTCTCCCAAGCACCTGGAGGATGAACTGAGTATGAAAACTCCCTACTCCACAATCTTAATAAAAATAAAAGAAAAAAAGACTCATGCCAAAGGATTTGATACACAAAAGTTTTTAATTTTGATGAAGTTGCATGTGTCATTTTTTCTTTTTTTTTTTCTTTGTTTGTGTTTTGGTGCAAGGTTAAGGACACTTTGGCCTAATACAGGATCCTGAAGATATTTCCCCGTATTGTCTTCTAGGACTTTTATAGTTTTATTTGTTATATTTAGCTCTTTGATTCATTTTAGTGTTAATTTTTGTGTATAGTGTGAGGTAAAGGTCCAATTTCAATATTTTGTATATGGATATTCAGTTTTTCCAAAATCATTTGTTGAAGAAACTTCCCCTTCTACTGGGTGTGCTACTGTGCAGCTTAAAGCTAGTAATCTTTTCCCCCAGGATTCTTTGATTATACCATTTCTAACATTACTTACATGTCTAAAGCTGCTTCTGCCTTTGGGGAAATTTCTGGTTTGGGGGCATGCTAGAGATGAATATCCAAGTTCAGTCTTTCAGGCTCCAATCCAGTAGATTGGTTCTGACATATAGTATGTGACTGGGGGTTAATCTGCCTCACAATAGGCTGTGACATTGAGAAGAGCCCAAGCTCATTGTTTAGTAGTTTTAATTCATCAGGTGACATAGTAACTTGGAAACATTTGTCAATTTATTAAGCAATTTAGAAATTTTTCTAGGGGTGTGGGAGGTGAAGGCAATAAATGTTCTCTCTCTATTCTGTTTTCATAAGATATTGTGCTATGAGTTTTCAAAGATATGCTCCTAAATAGCCCATAAATCAGTCTGAGTGCAACAGATACAAGATAGGTAACAGAGGAACTTCCAGCCCTGGCAAAATGACTTTTTTGAAGGAGCCATCTCCAATTCCAGTGGAAGAGGTACCTCATACTGGTCCCATGTGCTACCTGAGGCCCATGGGTTGTCTGTGGACAGTCTTCCACTGTCCATCAGGTCAGACAAATAGATTTCTATGGTAAATTATGACTCAGAGGTACCCAGCTACTTGCTGGTGAGGCCAGGTTATCTGATCAGGTCTGTCCACCTTAGCTTAAAATAGTGGCCCTAGTCTGTTCACTTTGGAGGAGTCCTTAGTGAAAGTAGTAGTCAATTTGCACTTCACCTCCAGATGCTCAGATACCAGTGACTGAGGCTGCCACCTGGCATGTTATACAGTGGACACATGGGGGAGGGCTTGGATTTCATGTTCTGCAATTTAGAGTGAGAAATAATGCCAAAACTGGAAACAAACTGCACACAGCTGCAACAAAGCATTAATGTGCCAGCAAGCTGTCATGCCATTCCAGGCCACTTCTGCTACCTGGTGTATTACATTAGTAAACAAATAGCCACTTACTGGTATGTCTTTCTTTTCTGGAGCTGAAACTTCCCTGTTCACTGCACCAACTGCTTTACTCATATTGCTTGGTGTGAGGTATGGTAAGGCCAGACACAAATCGAGAGAGAGAGAGAGTTGAAGAGTGTGAAAGATCTATTACACTCCCAGTTTCCTGGGGGTGAGGGTAGAATGGCTAACAGGTTCACAAGGGAAAACACCAGTGTGAGTTACATGGCAGAAAGAGCAAGTGGAACTGAGAACATTACTTTGTTGTGATTACTATGAGAAGTGTGCAAGCATGGGGCAGGGGCACATCAGCTTGGGATTGGCTGGTTATATTTTAAGTAGCACTTTACAATTTAGGTTGGAGTTATCTAGTAGTAACATGTTTAAGTGAGACTTGCCCACCTAGGGACACTGCTAGATGTAAAATAATTTACAGAAGCTAGAGAATGTGATTAATACATATGTGTCCTTATTTCATTACCAAATTGTTTTGAGTACCGTAGTTTTGTAGTAAGTTTTAAAATCAGGAAATTTGAGTCCTCTAACTTTGGTTTTCTATTTTAAGATGGCTTTGGTTCTTCAGGGTCCTTTGAAATACCATATGAATTTTAGACTCTGCTTGTCCATTTCTGCAAACTACATTCTATAAATAGTTAGTATTTATTAATAAGTAATAACCTGATTTGTATGTCCAGTTTGGATATAGAAACTCATGGTAGGCTATCATTCCTATCCCAATAATTAGAACAAACTGAATATGCTATGAACATTATTTTTTTAGAAATGAATTTTTAATTAAGAATTATGAATGGGGAATGGAAATTAATGTTGTATAAGGGGATTGGGGGAGTTACAAGGGCTTATAAGTGTTTATGACAAGGTTGCAAGAACAGTTTCAGCAAGTTCTCATGACACAAAGGGTTTGTTATGAACAGTAATTAATGGAGGGGAGTTTCAATGCCTTATTTATGATATCATTTGTACATTCTTCCCCCCCCGAGGAGGTTTGATGGCCTTTAATATTTGTGCAGCCATGTGGTCATAGCTATGTGAAATGACCTGCTCTGACTATGGAGGGGGGAAAAACATGATTTTTTAATGCATCAGATATTTAATGAAAGAACTAAAGGAATTAACTTCATGATAAGCATCCTTCCTTGGGCATTATAGAAAGAGAAGAAAGCTCATCACAGATGACATAAGGAAATGCTATCCATACATTTAGCAAATGTTTACTGTCCAGCCAAATATAGGCTGCAGTAACAGACTTAGAAATCAGAGAAGCTGCAATAACAGAACTACTTCACACCTACCTGCCAAATTTTTACCATAGGACTCTCCTTGTGCATGCATGCACTGTGCTAAGAATGGAGACTAGGGAGGAAGACTGAGAGGAAGCCCCACTCAAAGCACATGGGAATTCCACTGAGTGCAACCCAGGGGGTTGTTGAAGGCTGGCTGCAGGGAAGCAGAGTGGAGTTCTCCCGAAGCACAGAGAATTAGAGTGGCCATTGAGGTTAAACCTAATTTAAGATTGATCTGAAAATCTGGTAAATGAGCTCTAAAAAAAAACAGTGTACATACCTACATTTCAGAGAACAGAAAGCTAGGCTCAAAGCAAAGAGAGATATACAAGAAATGCTGAAAGTAAAGTCATAGAAATCCTCAAAATATTTCTGTACTGTGAAAAACAGAATTTAATTAAAGGTGCAAGAGTTCACTACCCTATTGTCTGAGAGGGGAAGAAATGTGCCCCTTTCTGGGGATAAGTTTAATATTGTTCAGTTTTGTACTGTTTTTAATACAAAATATCTGATGTACAATAAAAATATAATAAATGAAAAGAGGTGGGAACACATGACTCATAATCAGAAAAAAATCAATTAATAATAGAAGATAGACACTCAGATAACAGAATTAGCAGGGAAAGATTTTAAAGTAACTAAGACAACTGTGAAAAAGTCTAGAGGAAATGGTGAACAACATGTTTGAAAAGATGTGGAACATAGGCAGACAATGCAAACTATATAAAATAACAAAATGGAAATTTTGAAATTGAAAAATCCAATGTAAGAATTAAAAATTCATTCAGTGGCCTTTGTGGCAGTAAAAATGGTAGAACTCAGTCAGTGAATTTAAAGACAAGTCAATAGAAAATTTTCAAACTGAAGCATAAAGAGAAAATAAAAACAAAGCTAGACAAAAATCTGAGTGGAACATTTGAGAGATGCATGGTCTAACATATAAATAACAGAATCCCACAAAGAGAAATGAGTGAGAACAGTGCAGAAAACAAAAATGTGAAGAGAAAATGGCTAAGAATTTCCCATGATTAATAAAAGACAATGCCTCACAGATCCAAGAATAGCAGTGAATCCTAAGCAGGTTAAATTAAAAGAAAGTCACACCTAAGCACATCAAGTCAAACTACTAAAATCAAAATATGAATACAAATTTATCTGTCTATCTATCATCTATTTGCCTGAATTGGTCTACATGGTGTGTTGCTAAGATTCTCTTCAGGTTCATTGAGAAAGAACTTTTTTCTCAAGCTGCTGGAAGTGCACTTGACTGACAGCCATCAGCTTTGAGCACTCTCCAGAAATTGTCCATATTGGAAGTAGGAAACTATCTCCAATGTCACAGCTTCATTCTGAAGGTAGCCTGTACCTAATTAATGGTTGATGTGGCAAAAAAAAGTCTTAGTTTTTCATTGCATTATCAGGAAAATGTCAAAATCCATCCCAGCTTTACAGCTATCCATGGGACAGGCTAAAGATTTTGTTGAATCTGCTTCACAAACCAACTTCTCTTGTTGACAAGCCCATGTTCTTTCCTTTACACAGTTATTAAACCTGAGAATAGTCCTTAAATTTTCTTCATGGAAATCTCCATTTAAGAGTCTGCTTCTCAAGAAATTAACTTGAACATTCAACAATATGTGTGCACATGTGTGTAAATTGTGTAAAAAACTATTGACATTGAAAATCAAGAATAATAACAATGTACTGTGGCATATATAATAAATGAGGAAGTAAGATATATGACAAAACTAGCCTGATGGATAGTAATGGATGAACTTTTGAAGATTTGTACACTGTTCATGAGGTAGTGCTTGAAGATAGACAGAAATGAATTACAGATGCATTTTCTAATTCTTAGAGTAACTGTTAAAAAAGATAGAGCTGAAAGGTCAATAGGATAAATGTGGTTTGATAGGAAAAAAAATTCAACTAATGTATGAGAAAGTAAAAAAGGGGAAAAGAGAGAAAGAGGAAAAAGAGCAGATATTTGTATTGATTTTGATACAAATATCAAAATGGTAGGTTTTAACACAAATATATGAATAATTACATTAAATGAAAATGGATGAAACAGTCACTTAGCAGCCAGAGATTTTCAGTTGGGATAAAAAAGAAAGACTCAACTCTGAGTTATTTATTTTAAAAATGCACATTATTTATAAAAAGTGCCATAGAAAGACTGAAAGTAGAAGGAGGAAAGATACATGAAGTAGACAATAAACGTAAGAAAATCGATGTGGCTATATTAATATCAGACAAAGTAGATTTCAACACAAGGAGTAATACAAGAGATTAATAGTGATATTTTATAATGTGAGAATGCTCAATAATCAAGGAGCCATAATGACCTTAAATGGGCATTTACCTACAAACAGAGCTTCAAATTACATGAAGGAAAATAATCTGAGTGAAAATGAAAAATAGAAAAATCCACAATCCCACCTGTGTATTTTCATACCTGTGTCACAGTAACTGCTAACAAATAGCCAAAAAATTAATAACAATATAGATAAATTGAAAAACATCATCAACATGCATGACCTAAGTGATATTTATACAATATTGCACATGAGGATTCCAGAATACATACGCCTTTTAACTACACGTGAAATGTTCACCAAGATAGACCTTATGCTAGGTAGAAAACATGTCTCAAAAAATGTCAAAGTGTTTATATCAGAGAGAATATATTATTTGGCCACAATATAATTA
This sequence comes from Myrmecophaga tridactyla, assembly GCA_004026745.1. NCBI lineage: Eukaryota > Metazoa > Chordata > Mammalia > Pilosa > Myrmecophagidae > Myrmecophaga > Myrmecophaga tridactyla. The sequence goes on along the minus strand of PVIY010018194.1, from coordinate 36,361 downwards.
AATTATAAATAAATAAAAATAAACAATCTAGAAAATCCCTATTTAGAAATTAAGCAAAACATTTCTAATTAATCAAGGCATTAAATATGAAATTTCACGTGAAATTAGACTATATTTAAAACTGAATAATAATGAATTGCAACATATATAAATCTTGTAGAATTCATCTAAAGCTCTGATAATACAGAGATTTTTAGTTTTATATGCTTATATTACAAACTAAGAGGAGTTTAAAATTAGTGGTGTAGGCTTCTGCTTTAAAAAGCAAGGGGAAAATAAAGAAACAAGACTCAAACTCAAAGTCAGTAGAAGGAATAAAATGATAAAGGTAGGAGCAATAATAAAAAAGATTGAAAATGAATAATAGTGTCTCTGAAAATATTTTTTAAATTTATAAACAGCTAGCAAGATGGTAGAAGAAAAAATTTAAGAGAGAACACATGTTGATGATAATGATAAAGAAGGAATTTGGTAGATAATCCTTCATGAATCTTTTAAGATTCTATGCTATCTGGATTGTGGAAGAAAAGACATGTACAGTCAATTTAAGAATGTTTATAATAAGGGAGCATTCCAAGTTAGAGAACCATTTCCTCCCTGAAATCTTTCCAAAATAACAGTCTCACTCTTCTCCACAGAGGAGGCTCGCTTACATTCCAGGGTAAGAAGATAAAGTTCCCCTCATAACATCTCAAAATCCTTAAATCATTTCAGAAATAATGCTTTATACAAAGTATCATCAAAATTGGTTATGGGTGTAGTCTGTTCTGGAACACAATTCCCCTCTTTTTGTTGACCTGTGAAACCTAGAGAACAAATTATCTGCTTCCAACATACAGTGGAGAGACAGACAAAGGATAAATATTTCCATTCCAAATGGGAGAAATTGGAAGGAAAACTGGGGTCACGGGTCCTAAACAATTCCAAAATCCTGCATGGCATACTCCATTAGATTTCAAAATCTGGCATCTATGGGATGATGTTTTGTGCTCATGGCCTATTGAGCAGAAGTCCCATCCCTTCCAAGTACTTACACAGTGGCCTTGCTCTCCCTGAAAACTAGAGTGAAGGCCTTACCCTCTAAGAACACTGAGGTGTTGGCCAGAGTCTCCACAATTCCCAGGAATAGCTCCACTCTCTGAGAAAACTTCAGTGGTGGCCAGACTCTGAAATCCCTGGAGAATAGACTCCAACCTCTTACAATACTGGGGTAGTAGCACTCTTCCTAAACAATGAGGTGGAATGTCCACCCTCTCCAAACTCTGGGGAAAACCCAGCTTCAACAATGGAAATTTAATATCCTACAGTTTCAAGACTTAGAATATATCCAAATCAAAGCATCATCAAGGTGATTCTTTCTTCCCGAAGAAAGGCTGCCAGTGATCCCTGGCACCTCTGCCACATGGCAAGGAACATGTCAATGTCTGATGGTCTCTCCTTTCTCTTCCAGATTTCATTGTCTTCAGCTTCTTTCTTCTGTGGTTTTTCTCTTGATCCATCTGAATTTCATTCCATTTATAAAGGTTTCCAGTAATAGGATTAAGTCCCATTCTGATTGAGGTAGTTTACACCTTAACTGAAGTAGCCTCATCAAAAGATCATGCTTACTATGTATTTACACCCATAGGAATGAATTGGGTTCAAGAAAGTGTTTTTCTTTGGTACATATAGCTTCAAACCACCATAGGCCTCACTTTTTCAGGCTTAGCCCTCTTATGTATGTATAATTTCCCATTTATGATTGAGAGAGGCTTCAGTGGCTATGTTGAGCTCCTGCTCAGTATTATCTCTCACCCATCTCATTATGGAAATCTGGGTGCACAGGCTGACTGATTGTGGCATTGTATGAGCTCAGATTTTACAACCCAATAAACAGCCAGAATTTGCTATGTTTAGTCCAAGGATTCCAAGAGGCAGCCAAGACCTCTAATTTAAAATCCTTTCCCAGTGGTACAAGATGCATGGTATGGGAAATGGCTTGTTGTACCAATTCTAATTATTGTGGTTTTCACCAGTGGAAGCAGCAAATGTACATGTGATATTGCATATGGGCTGGAATTAGAGTGAAAGATGTGGGATATTTTGCCTTTAGAACATGAACAGTCTTCATAGATATGCATAACTTAGTGTCTGAGGTGGGCTTGTGTTTGATAGTTGTGGGAATCTGACTGCTCATATGAGACCCGATGATTCTGAGGAATTTGACAGAGATTTATGGCCCTTGATTTTAATAGATCACTAGTGCCCAGTCTTATAAATGATGTGAGTGTGGCTAAGTCCTACCAGTGGACCACTATAGAATTGTCCCTTAATTGGATATCAGCTATACAGGCATACTTTATTTTTTGTGTTTTGCTTTATTGTGCTTCAGAGATATTGCCCATTTTAAAAATCAAAGATTTATGACAGCTTTGTGTCAAATAAGTCTATTGGTGCCATTTTTCCAACAGCATGTGCTCATTTTGTGTCTCTGTGTCACATTTTAATTAAGCATTATGTTTTTTAGGTGTATTGCTATTTTATACTCAATAAACTTGTGTACTGTAAACATAACTTTTATATACAATGGGAAACCAAAAAATTCATGTGGCTCACTTTTTTGTGATATTCCCTTTATTGCCATGGTCTGAAACCAAACCTACAATATTTTGGAAGTATGCCTGGTTAGTGCTAGCATTAAGCTGTGTTTTAAATATCATTTGTTAAGGTCCTGGTGGTTGCAGTTAGGACATTTTTCTTTTTCCTTTTTAGGTATCCACAATGAGTAAAACATCTTAGCCATGTTAGTTACAGCAAAGGAATTTCCTATATGCCTGTGTATAGCTTTTATTAATCAGCTGACATTAGGAATAGGAACTTTGTCAGTACCTGTGCATTAAGGTTGTTATAACTGAGAGTTTATTATGCTTTATTGTTGGAGCTCTCACCAAATAAGGTTATTGTATGGGGAGATAGTAGGTGTAATGACTCCCTTTCTGAGGAGTTCTTGGGTTATAGGCTGGAGACACACAATATTCTCTTTCAAGTGAAATTGTGATATTTATCACATTGATTGGCAGGAGCAGATCCACAGGGGTCTCTTAGACATGGAGCACCAAAGAAGCCAAAGATTTTATCTTATCCCAGGCAAAATATGAAGCATGAATACCTATTGCGGAGAAAGTAAAAGCAAAAGGTGCCACCACTAGAAGTAGCTGTTTAATGAGAATTGTCACAATAGCTAACTCTCCTGGGAGGGGGGAGGACTGGCCCTTTGTTATGCAAGGGTAGTTGGTGGTGGCAGCATGTAGGGTTGCCCCCTGGGCCAGATAAACAGGATCTATGACTGCTGTGAGTACCACTCACTTCCTGTCAATAGTTCCACCCTATATACAGCTTCCCATAGGGTATGACGTTTGTTTATAAGGCAAAGGCCCAGTAATTTGGGGACAGGGCCTACCTGTAAGAAAATATCCCCTGACTTTGTGTCAGCTAGGGCCTTTCCAGGACTAGAGATAGCCTTTGGGTATGTTTTGTCTGAATGCTCAAAGAAAAACTATGCCCATTACATTATCTCAATCTTTTAAAATAAAACCAGGCCTCATTAACCATTTGCCAGTAGGTATCTGCCTTGGCAGTAATACCTGCCATGAATGACTTTGTCTTTTTATGAAAAAAATTCATAGGAGCAGGTTTGGAGTCTTTAGTGACACTAGCCAAATTGTCTCTTTTTTCCCCACTCTGGGGAGTGACAACACAGACCCCATATTAAAGACTCTCAGCAACTAATTTGCCATTTTTCCATGTCCACTTGAATGAAATCTTTATCAGGTTGAGCATCAAAATTGTATACCCACTTTACCATTCTTATTTCAGACAAGAGATTCCTACATTCTTTATGGTCTTCCCCCAAGTATCTCGTGCTTTGATGGTAATAATGAGCACTGAGGGATAGGCTGTCTTCCCTGCATAAATATCCACATGAGGAGGGGTAAAGCACCCTCAACTTTTAGGGTGTTAGAGGCCTCTTTGTCCTCACATTTCTCTTCTATATTGTTGCTCTTTATCCCTGGATGCAGGAATGGCCCCTCCCTTTTTTAATATAGTGGCACCCTGGTGGTTGTGGATAAATTTAGCAATGAGGCCAGGAGCGTCTTGGAATTAATTATGCAATTTGGATTCTTTGGCAATATCTGCTAATTGTATCATCTCCTGAGGCATTACTAATATTTCAGACCCTGTGCTCAATACCCTTAGCAATCAGCCAGCTGTTCTTTCTCCCTCCTACTGGAAAAAATCCTTAAGAATGGATTAAATTTCTAGTCTGGTAAAATTTCTGGTTTCTGTATCAATATCCTCCATGTCCAGCATTCATTTGACCTTGTAGGACATTGCTGGAAAATTTGGAGGAAAGGTCCCTCTGCCCTATCTCATATTCTACCACCTCTCAGGGTGTCAAATGTACCTCAGAGGTGTTAACATCCACACCCAAAGATTGGACCCTCTTTACCCCATAAGGTTTGGGTGTGAAAAGTGACAGTAACAAAAAAACAGCATAAGGGTCACAGACCCTAGTGTACATTTGGCCAACATGGTGCCAAGTTATCCCAGTCAGGAATATTCCTCTAGGGAAGGTATAATACAAGGTCTGGCAGATGCACCTCAGACAGGACTGAGCATCAGAGACTCCCATCTTGATACAATGCCATACTCAGCCCTCCAAGTGATTTGGCAGACATAGCTAACTGCAAGCTCCTCAGTTGCCGAAGACACATAGACCTGGGAACAACCCCTCTTTTATTTTATGTGGGCCTTTATATATTTGCAGGATAATAGCAAATTAATTGATACCAAATTTGTACTGGTTTCAACAGTCTTGCGTTCCTTTTTAGGGAGTCAATAGGGACTTTTTGTCCCCTCCCTTGCCCTGTGAAGACAGGTGGTTACATTAAGCAATCTTCAGGGAACTAGCCTATAACTTTTTGCAGGTCCATGGGCCTGTAATAGTTCTACAATTTGGTGTGGGTAAGCTAGGCAACACACTTGACAGATGCAAACAGCACCAGCACAACATAGCACCAATGCGTGCCATCAAATGCTGTAGCCTCCCCAAATGGTGTTAGCCACTTGGAACAGCATGATAATAAGCCAAGGGCTGCCTAAATGCATTCCCATCTGACTGCCATTAGTCAGCATCAAATCACCCTGCTTGCTGCACCAATTACTTTGGATGTTATGTGGAAGCTTTTTGGGTGATGAAAAGCAAACACAGATTGCCAGCCAGTCAAGGATGCATGAAAAGACAGTTTTGTTAGATGAAAGTCCCTGGAGGGGGAGAAGGGAGAATGAGCATGACAGAGGGACTCAGGATAGTGGAGGGGGGAAGAAGAGCACATGTGGCTCCTGGCTCTTGCCTTTATTGTGACCCAGAGGGGAGGGGTAAGACTTTCCCATGAATAATGGGGACAGGCAGTTTCAAACAGTGTGACATGAAAAGGAAGAATGACAAGGACCATTTAGAATAGCTGAGGGCAGTTTCTTATTACCCAAGTCACATGGAGATACATGTCTTGCTAGTAAATTATGCAACATGAAAGGGCAGAAGTGGCAAGGGGCTATTTGGAGAGGCTAAAATTCTCCTCTTATCATCCAAACATATGGATGTGTATGCCTTGATAGTTGTGGTTATGTCTGGGGCAGGGATAGCTGGGCTGTTCACTCAAAAGGAGAATTTAGGATTAGGCAAAAACAATTTTTAATCAATAGTGCTAAAATAACTGAATATATATTTTAAAAATCAACTTTGATCCCAATCTCACTGCATAAACAAAAATAATTTCATATAGATAAAATATAAAAGCAAAATCTAGAATGTTAAACTTTCACAAAGAAAGTATTAGAGAATATCATTGCAAACTTGGAGCAAGCAAATAATTGTTAGAACACACAATGAATAACTATAAAATATCGTAAATTAGACCATCAAAATTAAAATTTTATGCTTATCAAAAGCTACTACAGAAAAAATAAAACAAACATATTTGGGGAGAAAATATTACAATATCTATTCCTGACAAGGGACTAGAATCTAGAATATGTAAAGAGCTCATACAAACTAATTACAAAATGATTACTCAGAAAAAAAGGATTGAAGGCTCTAATGGGCACTTGACAAAAGAAAATATACAAATGGCTATTAAGCACACTGAATGATCTTCACATCATCACTTAATGGGGAACAAAATTAAAATATAATGAGTGTACCACTGAAGAATGGTGAAAGTTGTAATGACTGACAATATCAAATATTGGAGATGTTGTGGAACAATTGGCAATTTCATACATTACTTGAGGGAATGTAAAATGACTCAACCATATTTGAAAAGGGTTTCCCAGTTTCTTATAAAGTTTAATATAAATTAATATATAACCTCATAATTCCAACCCCAGTTATTTATCCAAGGTAAAGAAGATACTAAAAATGTATACACAGATGTTTATAACAGCTTTATTCATAATAGTCCAAATATGAAAAAATCCAAATATTCAGCAAGAGATGAATGAATAGATAAGTTGTGAGCTATGCATACAATGGGTTACCACTCAGGAATAAAAATAGTAAACTACTGATATATGCAATGACATAGATGAATCATAAAAATATAATTTAAACCAAAGAACCAGATGTAAAGTATCAACTAATCTATGGTTATAGATGTCAGAATAATGTTTGCCCCTTGCTAGAAAGATAGAATAGACTAGGAAAGAGAGTAAGATAACTTTCTGATGAGTTGAAAATGTTTTGTATGTTGATTTGAGTGGTAGTTATATGTCTTTATAAATCTCAAAACCCATAATATTTAACAATTACAATCTATGCCTTTTGTTGTATATGAATTGTAACTCAATTAGAACATAAGAGTCTGGAAGAAAAGACAGTAAACAATATCTGTGAAACCCAGAGTCTGTGGAGTTGGGGAGAGAAGTAAAAATCATTCTAAAGCTCTCATCTCGGGGGCCTTTATGAAAATTCTGTAAGTGAAAGAAAGCATTTAAAACTTTAATATCGATAGGGGGAGGAGGAAGGAGTTGAATAAGTGGCAAACATCTTACTTGGCAGAAGTTTATTTATTATTTATTGATGTACTATTAACAAATAAATTATGTTTTATGATGCTTAGAAGTAATAAGTTAACTACCAGAAAAGTCATAAAGCATACAAAAATTTTCAAATTTATGGAGTAATGATGGAGAAGTTGAACCATAAGCAAAAATTTGACAAAGTCAGAAAAATGAAGAAAAGTAAAAGTAAAAAGAAGAAATACCAACAATGTGGAGTAGAGAAAACAAATCAGAAAAAGTAAAGTAAAACCTCTATACAATGGAATATGATTCAGCCCCAAAATAGAATGCAGCACTGATATATCCACAACATGAATGTTCCATGAAATATTATGCTGAGAGAGAAGCCAGATGCAAAATACTGAATACTTTATTATTCAATTTATTTGAAATGTCCAGAATAGGAAAATTCATAAACACAGAATATGGTTGCCAATGGTCAGGGGTGGCCAGAATGGGGAGTGACTGCTAATGGAATGGGGTTTCTTTGTGAGGTAATAAAAATGTTCTGAAATGAGATAGTGGTGATGGTTGCACAATATTGTAAATTTACTAAAATCACTGAACTGTACAATTTAAAATATTTAAAATGATAAACTATTAAGTACGTGAATTTTATCTCAATAATGGTAATAGTATAAATAATTAAAATATGCAAAAAGTCAAGTCTATCAACTCATAACTGCAAATCTGAATGGGATGGATTGAAGTAGTAAAAGATAGAGATTCTCAGATTGAGAAAGAAATTGAAAGAAAACAAAATCCATCTACGTGTTCTTAAAATAAAGTGATGAGGAAAATGTGAAAAGAAAGAGATAAACAGATGGGAGGTATAAATTTCAGGCAAATCCAGGGAAGAAAGCATGTGAGGCAATGTTAATATCAGAAATGTGGAAATGTAGATTTATAAAACTAATTAGGATAAAGAAGAAGGACATACTAAATTGATACTCAACAAGAAACAAATGATAGAAATAATTATGATTAAAGAGTATAATATACCTCTTTCATATTTTGGAAGATAAGAGGACATATAGAATATTTTAATGCATAATCAATATGTTGTGTGTGTGAATGTGTTTGTGTATGTGTAGGGAAGAAAGAGAAAGAAGTGCGAGAGAGAGAGAGAGAGAACTTTGCATCCTACAAACAGACTTTGTAGCCATAAAACATGTATACAATTGTTTGCTTAGACCCTTTTCCCACTCTGTGCTCATTATACATGAAAACAGAAGTCAACAATAAAAAGATGCCTTTCTCCAATTTCTCTATCTTGACATTAAGAACCACTATTCTGAATAACACAAAGGAATAAAAGAGAAATAAAAGCTAAAAATAAAATTTTTATTTAACATGTAATGCAAATAAAAAACAATACCTCATGCTAAAGCCTATATGTTATATCTGAAGCTATACTCAGTGGGAAATGCACAGATTACAAGGGCTTATTACTAAAAAGGTGAAGATGGAAAAGTTTTCTTAATATTCTAAACCTAAGAAATAAAAGAATACAGAGAGGCAAACCAAAAAAAATTAAGAGACTGGAAGCAATAAGAAAAGACATTCTGGCATTAATGAAGAGGGTAACAACAAAATAAAATTGTAGAAAAAATAAATAAAATGAAAAATTTATTATTTGGAAAAGTGAAGAAGGGAGATAAGCTCCTAGCAAGCCTTATTAAAGACAAGAGTAACATGAAATGCAAAACCAAGTAAGTTAATTATGGGAGTATAAGGGTAGTTCGACTTTAGAAAAATTATTAATATTGATTATGTAAAAATTACAAGAGGAGAAATAAATACTTATTTGGAAATTTGGAAATTTGATGAAATTTAGCAGCCATGCCTCAAAGGAAGGAAGCAAGGAAGGAAGAAAGGAATGAAGAAGGAAGGAAGCAAGGAAGCAAGGAACGAAGGAAAGAAGGAAAACACTGCTCTAAAAAGTGTACTTCCATGTTCATGTTTGAGATGCTAGAAATGTCCTTAGCTCTTTTATTCAGTGTCTGCAAGTTCCTCAACATTTTCTAACCAATTGAGTACTATATAAGTCAGAGTCTACATAGGAACTCTATATTTATATTATAGCTACCCAATTCATTCAGGCACCCAAAGAATGAAAAAGAATATGAGAATCCTTAATTCACATTTCAATGTATGGAGTTATCATTTTTTCTTTTTCATTAGAAAATATTTCATATGCTCAGAAAGGCAATGCATTCATAGTCCTATAGGGTAGATGGAAAAATTATCATTTTTCTTTATTTTAATCTGATATTTTAGTTCAAATAAAAACAAAGAGTGATTGATATGGTCTGTGATGGTTTCAGTTATGATGTTCAACTGTTTGGTCAGTGTTTGTCAGTTTGGTCAGGGTGTTATTCTGGGTTCTCTAGGGAAACTGAACCAACAGGAGATATCTGTAAACATGAGATTTCATATTAGTTTCTCATTGGAAAAGAGTCCAAATTCCATAGGGCAAGCTATGAGCTGACAGCCCCAATGAATATCTTCAGTGAATCACTGAGGAAAGGCTGGCTGGCTGAAGTGGAGAGAAAGATTCTCTATTCTGACTTCTCCTTTAAAGCCTTCAGCTGATCAGCATAAACATCACTGCTTTTGGAAGACATTCTCCTTGGTTGACTCCAGATGTAATCATACATGAATACAATCAACATGCTGATAATTTAATAAACTAACCACATGGTTTATTAACCAGTCATGAAATGTCCTCCCAGTAATGTTTAGGCCAGTGCTCGCCTGTCCAGATAACTGGGCACCATTACATGGCCAAGTCGACACATGAACCTAAGCACAATAATCCATCCCTTGTCAACTTGTCAACTATACACATCACTTCAGACCAGACTAAATTTCTAAATGGAACACAATACAAACATTTTTTTTTTGCCTAACAATACTCAACTGTCCTGTGTATAACCAGAAATGCACTGTGATTGGTCATGTGGTCATAGTTCATATTTATCACTACCTTTTTACAATCCCCATTCCATAATCCCTTTACCCTCAGCAAGCACTTCAGCTGGTCATGGTTCTACACCTGGTGCGGTGACCCAAAACTTCATTCCTGAAGTTTCTGGGCCATTGTTAGTCCTTCTTGGGTCGAGTAATTGCAGTTTTCCATTGACTTTAATCATAGGACTGGTGGTATTAAGAGACACCCTAGGGGATCTCTCCATTCCAGGAAAACTGTTTTTTACATCCATTGCATAGTTGCAGTCCTATTTTCCCTTGAGGGTCAGGATCAATCAGACCAGATAGTACAGTATCCCTTTCCTTGCCTGTTGATTCAGAGACATCAGAAGCCCAAAGTGACCAGGTGGCAATCTTACCTACCAGTTCAATGGAATCATTGTTGTGTCTCCTGGTAGGAGCACTCCTTTTTGAACTAAGAACTGTAGACCAGCAAAACAACATTTCAGGGACAGGAAACAAAAATGTTTCTAGTGGACAACTAGCGATGGTACTGAATGGTGTCAACTCCATTTCAATCCCCTGATTCCTGGGCCTGTGAATCCTGGCTATGGGAGAAATTGTATCACAAAGTGAGCACTAATTCAAAGCATACACAGCCTCCTGGAGAACATTGCTCCAGGACATCAAGGTATTGCCATCTAGTTGAGTTCTAATTGAGTCTTCAAAATATCCTCCCAATGTTCTATAAACCCAGCTGCCTCTGGATGGTTGGGAACTTAGCAAGACCAGAGAATGACATGAGCATGTGCCCATTCCTGCACTTAATTTGATGTGAAATGTGTTCCATGATTAGAAGCAAAGCTATGTGGAATACAATGATAGAAGATAAGGCATTCTATAAGTCCACAGGTGGTAATTTTGGTGGAAGCATTGAACACAGGGAAGGCAAACAATATCCAGAGTGTGCCAGTTTGAAGCTATCATGTACTCAAGAAAAGCCATTTCCTTTAATCCTCATTCAATATTGCTGGGTGGGATCTTTTGATTGTTCCCTTGGACATGTGACCCACCCAGTTGTGGGTAGTAAAGTTTGATTAGATGGTTTCCATGGAGATATGTTTCTACCCATTCAAGATGGGTTACTTACTGGAGCCTTTTAAGAGGGTGCCATTTTGGAAAAAGATTCAGAGCCACCAGAACTAACAGAGCCAAAAGAACAGAGCCCTGGGGAAATCATGGAAGAAGCCTGGAGAAAAAACTAGCAGATGTCACTATGTGCCTTTCCAGCTGAGAGAGAAACTCCAAATGTCTCAGCCTTCTGAAGTCAAGGTATGTTTCCCTGGATGCCTAAGGTTGGATATTTTTATAAACTTGCCTTAATTTGGATATTTTCACAGCCTTAAAACTGTAAACTTGCAACTTAATAAATTATCCTTTTAAAAGCTGTTCCATTTCTGGTATATTGCAACCTGGCAGCTTACAAACTAAAACAGATTTTTGTACCAGAGAAGTGAGATGCTGTGGTTTGCAAATACCAAACATGTTGGAGTAGCTTTTTAAATGGATGAGGGGAAGATTCTCGAAGAGTTGTGAGGAGTTTGATAGAAAGGGCCTAGAATGCTTTGAAGAGACCTTTGGTAGAAAAGTGGACTGGACTCTAAAGATACCTCAGATAAGGCCTTAGACAGAAATTATGCATGTGTTATTGCAAACTGGAAGGATGGCAATCCTTGTTTTTTTCTTTTTTTGGTGAAGAGGTAGGAGCATTTATTGTCAAGGAAATATCATTATATTGTCAAGTGAATGAGAGAAGTGACACAGAAATATGGAGAAAGTGATAATATTTTTTTCTGGTTTCTTTCACTTAGCATAATGTGCTTTAAAAATATCATCTTTTATTTAATTAGAGAGGTTGTTGGTTTTCAGTAAGGTCATGTAAAAAATACAACATTCCCATATACCACCTATTGTTGACACTTTGCACTAGTGTGGTGCCTTTGCTACAACTGATGAAAGAATATTAAAGTATTACTGTTAACTATAGTCCATAGTTTACATTAGGTATATTTTTACCATATACTATTCTATTTTTAACACATAGTAATAGTGTCATGCATTTATTATAATTCATGAAGGAAAAATTCATGTGCATTTTTAATTTTTTTGTTGTATATTATAGCATATATACAAAGTAAAGAAATAGAAAAGCAATAGTTTTCAAAGCACTCTTCAACAAGTAGTTATAAGGCAGAACCCAGAGTTTGTCATGGACTACTGTATGATCCTTTCATATTTTTCCTTCTAGCTGCTGCAGAATATAGGAGACTACAAGGTTTAAATATTTTTTATCATCACAATCAACTTTTTTCTTTCCTTTTTTTGTGAAAAATAACATATATACAAAAAAGCAATAAATTTCAAAGCCCAGCACCACAATTAGTTGTAGAACATATTTCAGACTTTTTTTTTTAATTTGCATATGGGCAGGAGGCACCAGGGATCGAACTCCAGACCTCCAGCACGGCAGGTCGGAGCTCTGCCTACTGAGCCACGGCAGCTGCCCATATTTCAGACTTTGACATGAGTTACAATTCTGCAATTTTGGGTTTTTACTTCTAGCTGCTCTAAGATACTGGAGACTAAAAGAGATATCAATTTAATGATTCAGCATTCATATTTATTTGTTAAATCCTATCTTCTCTGTATAACTCCATGATCACCTTTGATCTTTCCATACCTCTCTTTAGGGGTGTTTGAGCTATGGCCATTCCAAATTTTTCATGTTGGAAGGGTCTGTCATTCTTGCGGGGTAGGGAGACGAAACCATGTGATGTTCTGGAGAGGCTGGGACCCCTAGGTTTTAGGATTTATCTGGTCCAGGGACCCACATAGAAGCCACAGGCTTCCGGAAAGCTACTCTAGTGAATGGAACCCTTGTGGAATCTTATATACTCTCCTAGATTTCCTTTAGGATTGGTGGGAATGGTCCTGATTGGGGGTAGGCAGGTTATTAGAGGTAGCAATGTCTAACTGAAGCTATAGTAAGAGCAACTTCCAGAGAAACCTATCAAATCTATTTGAACTCTCTTGGTCACTGATATTTTATTAGTTATACTTGTTTCCCCCCTTTTGGTCAGGATGGAATTGTTGATCCCATGGTGCCAGGGCCAGATTCATCCCTCAGAGTCATCTCCCACTTCACTTGGGAGACTTTCACCCCTGGATGTCATGTCTCATGTAGGGGGGCGGGCAATGATTTCACTTGCAGAGTTAGGCTTAGATAGAGTGAGACCACATCTGAGAAACAAGAGTTCCTCCAGAAGTAACCATTAGAAATAGCTATAGCTGGTCTAAGCTTCTCCAGTACCTACATAAGCTTCACAGGAGTAAGCCTCATGTTCAAGGGCATGGCCTATTGATTTGAGTGTCCCTAAAATTTGACACAGTATCAGGGCAAAGTTTAATAGTTCCATATTTTTTCTCCTATCCTTCAAGGGACTTTGCCAATATTTTTTGATTAACTGATTAATATACTCTAGGATGCATCCAGGCCTTAAATTAATCTATACAGGATTAAAGGACCTCTTTCTTCTTATTCTGGGCTCCCTGCGTTTCAGTCATTCAAATGAGCTATGCATTTAGGTTGAGTTAGATTATACACTACAGAATAGTATAGTTCCAGGTGAAATAAACTTTTTTCCTTTGGACTCAAATAGTATGTGTGATTCTAAACCATAGACAATGTCTTCCTTACCCCTGTTTCTGAATTATTTAACCCTAACCTGATCAGCTTCATTCTTATTCTTATCTTATTTATACAAAACAGCCTCTTGAATTCCAGAAATAACACTTACCACCCTGGATTTAATGTGTCTGCTATAAGGGCTTACAATCTAGACCCCTATTTTCTTATAAGTATTTTCTCAAGAAGACCATACCATTGTTAATTTATTTCTGGCTTATTTTCCCTCACCAAATGTCCCACATGTCCATTCACATTGTTGCATGCATCGTGAATTCATTCCTTTCTGTAGCAGCACAACCTTCATTCATAAGTATACACCATCTGCTTCTCAGTTAGTGCATCCTTTAACCACCTGCATTCATCAAGCCTCATGTTTAGTATTCAAAGTCCACAGCCCATCAACATTCTCAATTTTATATAATTTCATTGTTCCCAAAAGAAAACCAATAAACACACCCTTGCCACATAGAAAATCTAAACCTACTCTTAACTGTTTTCCATCCCACTGTTATTTACCTCTGTTGTGCTCATGCTGATGTTTTCCTTTTGGACATGCACCATAGCATGCAATAGCAGTTTTCCCCTGTACCCTGGACTTAAACACTTTTTGTACAGGAATCATTCCTTCTAAGTAATTCTTGCAAGAACTACTTTATATTTCTAGTCTTAATCAGTGGGACACATAGGGTCTATACAAGCCCTTTCAATCTTGTTCATCTTCAATGTGATAATATTACTTATAGAGCTACCTAGGAACCACCTTCACTTCTATCTTTTCCCTTACATGTGAGTTCAATCTCATTAGCTAACCCTTCATCCATCTCTAACTTCTATGTATTTATAAGTCCCCTATATTCTGTATCATAAGCCTCTGATTATCTCTTTATGATGGTCATAAAAGTGGAATCATACAGAATCTATCCTTTTGCATTTGGCTAGTTTCAGTCAGCATTATGTCCTCAAGGTTCATCCAAATTGTCATGTGCTTCAGGATGTCATTTTATCTTATTGCTGCATAATATTCCATCATATGTATATACCATATTTTGTTGATCCACTCATCTGTGGATGGGCATTTGGTTTGTTTCCATCTTTTGACAATTGTGAATAATGTTATCAACTTTGGTGTGCAAATGTCTGTTTTTGTCATTGCTTTCAGCTCTCTGGGTATATACCAAGTAGTCCTATATCCTATAGCTTGATCATAGGGCAATTTGATATTTAGCTTCCTAAGGAAATGCCAAACCATCTTCCATCATGGCTACACCATTATACATTCCCACCAGCAGTGAATAAGTGTCCCAATTTCTCCACTTCCTCTGCAATATATATAGTTTCCTGTTTGTTTAATAGCAGCCATTCTTATAGATGTGAGGTGGTATCTCACTGTTGTCTTGATCTGCATTTCCCTTATAGCCAATGAAAATGAGCATCCCTTCAGGTGCTTTTGCGCCATCTGTATTGCTCTTCAGAAAAATGCCTATAAACATCTTTAGACCATTTAATAATTGCATTGTTTGTTCTTTTGTTGTTGAATTGTATGATTTCGTTTTGCATACAGGATATCAGATATTTGTCCAATAGGTGATTGCCAAATATTTTCTCGCATTGAGTTGGCTGCCTCTTCACCTTTCTGGCAAAGTCTTTTGAGCTGCAGAAGCATTTGATTTTGAGAGTTCCCATTTATCTATTTTTCTTTTGTTGTTTGTGCTTTGGGTGTAAAGTTTAGGAAGCTACCTCCTATTATTAGGTCTTGAATGTGTTTCCCCACATTTTCTTCTAGAAGCTTTATGGTGTTAGTTCTTAAATGTAGGTGTTTGATCCACTTTGTGTTAATTTTTGTATAGGGTGTAAGATAGGGGTCCTCTTTCATTCTTTTGGCTATTGATATCAATTCTTCTATGCCTTATTTTGTTCCAATTCAAAGGATTTGGGGGCCTTATCAAAAATCAGTTGACAATAGATGTGGTGGTCTATTTCTGCACTCTTGATTTGATTCCATTGGTCAATGATTCTGTCTTTGTGCCAGTACAATGCTGTTTTGATCACTATGGCTTTATAATAGGTTTTAACATCAGGGAGTGTTGACCCTCCCACTTCATTCTTCTGTTTTAGGATGTTTTTAGCTACTCAGGGTCTCTTTCCCTTCCAGATGAATTTGGTAACTAGCTTTTCCCATTCTTCCAAGCAGGTTTTGGAATTTTGATTGATACTGCATTGATTCTGCAGATCAATTTGGGTAGAATTGATATATTAACTATGTCTTAACTATATTCAGCCTTCCTATCCATGAGCAGGGAATGTCTTTCCACCTATATAGTTCTTCTTTGATTTCTTTTAGCAATGTTATGTAGTTTTCTGCTTACAAGTCCTTTACATCCCTAGTTAAGTTCATTCCTAAGTACTTGATTCTTTTAGTTGGCATTTTGAACGGAATGTTTTCCTTAACTGACTCCTCAGTTAGGTCATTGCTTGTTTATAGAAACATTACTGATTTTTGCACATTAATTTTATATCCTGCCACCTAGCTGAATTTGTTTATTAGCTCAAGCATCTTTGCTATAGATTTCTCAGGATCATCCAAGCACAGTGTCACGTCATGTGCAAAAAATGAAAGCTTTACTTCTTTCCAATTTGGATGCTTTTTATTTCATTGTCCTGCCTAATTGTCCTAGATAGAACTTCTAGCATGGTGTTGAATAATAGTGGTAACAGTTGGCATGCTCATCTCATTCCTGATCTTAGGGGTAAAGCTTTCAGTCTCGTTCCATTGAGTACGATGCTAGCTATAGGTTTTTTATATATTTCCTTTATCATATTGATGTAGTTAACCTTTGATCCCTATTGCTTGGAGTGTTTTTATCAGAAAAGGATGTTGAATTTTGTCAAATGCTTTTTCAGCATCAATCAAGATGATCATGTGATTTTTCCCTTTCGAATTGTTAATATGTTATATTACATTAATCAATTTTCTTGTGTTGAAACATCTTTGTTGGTATAAACCCCACTTGGTCATGTTGTATAATTCTTTGAATTAGGATTCGATTTCCTAATATTTTGTTGAGAGTTTTTGCATCTATGTTCATTAGGGAGATTGGCCTGTAGTTTTCCTTTCTTATAGCATCTTTATCAGGTTTTCGTATTAAAATGATATTAGCTTCATAAAATGAGTTAGATAGAGTTTCTTTTTCTTCAAATTTTTTGGAAATCTTGAGCAAGATTGGTGTTAGTTCTTTTTGGAATGTTTGATAAAATTCCCCTGTGAAGCCATCTGTCCCTGGGCTTTTTTGTAGGAAGATTTTTTTTTTTTTTACATAGGCAGGCACTGGGAATCAAACCCGGGTCTCCGTCATGGCAGGCAAGAACTCTGCCATTGAGCCACCATGGCTTGCCTTGTAGGAAGATTTTTGATGACTGATTGAATCTCTTTCCTTGTGATTGGTTGGTTGAGATCTTCTATTTCTTCTTGAGTCAGTGCACCTTGTTTGTGTGTTTCTAGGAATTTGTGCATTTCATCTAAGTTGTCTAGTTTGTTGGCATATAGTTGTTCAAAGTATGCTCTTATGATTTCTTTCATTTCTTCAGGGTCTTTGGTAATGCACCTCTTCTGATTTCTGATTTTGTTTATTTGCATCCTTTCTCCTTTTTTCTTTATCAGTCTTGTTAGTGGCCCATTGCTTTTATTGATTTTCACAATGAACCAACTTTTCATTTTATTGATTCTATTGTTTTTTGTTCTCCCATTCATTTATCTCTGCTTTAATGTTTGTAATTTCTTTTCTTTAATTTGCTTTGGGGTTAGTTTGCTTTTCTTTCTCAAGTTCCTCCAGGTTAGCTTAAGTCCTCAATTTTTGCTCTTCCTTGTTTTTAACATAGGTCTTTAGGGCAATAAACTTCCCTTTCAGCACAGTCTTTGCCACATCCCATAAGTTTTCAAAAGTTGTATTCTCATTTTCACTCATCTCCAAATAGCTACCTATTTCTCTAGTAATTTCTTCTTTGACCCACTGGTTGTTTAAGAGTGTGTTATTTAATCCCCATTTATTTGTGAATGTGCTCATTCTTTGGTGGTTATTGAGACCCAGCTTCATTCCATTGTGATCAGAAAAAGTGCTTTGAAAAATTTCAATATTTTAAAATGTATATAGATCTGTTTTGTGCCCAAGCATATCATCTATCCTAGAGACTGTTCCATGTGCACTAGAGAAGAATGTATATCCTTGTGTTTTGGGGTGCAGTGACCTACATGTTTGTTAGGTCTAATACATGTATCAAGTTATTTCACTTCTCTATTTCCTTGTTGATCTTCCATCTGGTTGTTCTATCTATAGAGGAGAATGGTTTATTGAAATCCATTAATATTGTTGAAGCATCTATCATTCCCTTCAATTTTGCCAATGTCTGTCTCTTCTACTTAGGAGCTCCTTGATTGGGAGCGTAAACATTTATGATTGTTGTATCTTCTTGGTGAATTGACACTTTAATTACTATATAGTGTCCTCCTTTGTCTCTTGTGATGTCTTTACATTTAAGACCTGTTTTGTCTGATACTACTATAGCTACTCCTGCTTTCTTTTGGTTACAACTTGCATGAAGATCTTTTTCCATCCTTTCACTTTCAATCTACTTATATCCTTGTGTCTAAAATGAATCTCTTGTAAGCAGCATATAGCTGGATTATATTTCTAAATCCATTCTGCCAATCTGTATCTTTTAATTGGTAAATTTAGTCTGTTAACATTCAAAATTATTACTGAAGGGGTGCTTCCTGAATCCACCATCTTATCTTTTTTATTTTATTTATCAGATCTATACTTTCTTTTCCCTCTTTCTCTTTTTATCGTTTAAATTACCCATACTGGTACTCTTCAATTCTGTGCCCTCCCCCAGACCACCCTCTCCTGTCTTTTTTTTCAGTCAGCAGAACTCCCATTAGTATTTCTACTAAGGCTGGTCTCTTGTTGACAAATTCTTTCAGGACTTGCTTGTCT
This sequence comes from Myrmecophaga tridactyla, assembly GCA_004026745.1. Lineage (NCBI taxonomy): Eukaryota > Metazoa > Chordata > Mammalia > Pilosa > Myrmecophagidae > Myrmecophaga > Myrmecophaga tridactyla. The sequence goes on along the minus strand of PVIY010018194.1, from coordinate 17,590 downwards.
GTGAAAACTTTAATCTCTCCCTCAGTTTTGAAGGGCAATTTGGCTGGATACAGAATTCTTGGCTGGAAGTCTTTCTCTTTCAGGATCTTGAATATATCATACCACTGCCTTCTTGCCTCCAAGGTGCTAGTTGAATAGTCTGAACTCAGTCTTATTTGGTTTCCCTTGTATGTAGTAGATTGTTTTTCCCTTCCACTTTCAGAATTTTCTGCTTCTCTTCAACATTTGACAAACTGTTTAGTATGTGTCCTGTGGAAGACCTATTTGGATTTATTCTGTTTGGAATTCATTGGGTTTCTTTGACTTGCATATTTTTGTCCTTTATGAGGGCTGGGAAGTTTTCCCCCAATATATCCTCAGCTACTCTTCCTAGCCCTTTACTCCTCTCTTCTTCTTCTCGGACACTAATGCTTCTCATATTTGTGTGTTTTGTTTTGTCTATCATTTCCCTGAGATCCAATTCTAATTTTTCCATCTTTTTCACCATTTGCTGCTTTTAGTGTTCAAAGTTAGTTATCCTGTCCTCTATATTGCTTATTCTTTCTTCTGCTCTTCAAATCTTCTGCTGTGTGCCTCTAGTATGTTTTTTATTTGGTCAAGAGAGTGTTTAATCTCTGTGATATCTGCTATTTTCTATTTATTCTTTCAAATTCCTCTTTATGCTCTTCTACTGTCTTTGTAATCTCCTTCATGTCTTTTGTCACCCCACTCATTTTATTAAGTAGAATTATATGAACATCTTCGTTTAGCTGCTCCAACATCTGTGTCTCCTCTGGTGTTTTAATTTGGTCATTAGGCAGAACTGTATCTGTCTGCATAATGATATGCTTAGTGATCTTCTGTTGATTTCATTGCATGCAAATATCTTTATTTACTTTGAGAGTTGATGTCTTTCAGTAATCTAAACCTTGTGTTTGTGGGATGGGTGTGCAGCAGGGTGCAGGGTATGGGGTGGGGCACAAGTGTGTGTTGATTTGTTATAGGGCAGTTTTAGCTGCAGTTTGGGGATATTACGCTGCTGCTTGTGAATGCAGGTGCCCAGCAGCCAGGCATGATGTATCAGTGTGGGTGCACACAGTTCTGGGGGACATAACCTTGGTGTGTGCTGGTCTAGGGCATGGGGCCCTTTGTGCACATGTGTAGATCTGTGGCAGCAGGTTGGCACTATGGCCTCATGGGTTGGGGGCAGATGTGCCCCGGCTGTGCAGGTCAGTGCTTTCTCAGAGCTGGGAAGTGTAACTGAGGACCATATGCAAGCATAGGTCTAGGAGTGCCATAAACTGATGTTCCCAAGCTGATGGATGTGATTGTGGGCCTGTGTACATTTGTGAGTTTGGGAGTGCCATAAACTGATGTGCAGAGCTCAAGGGGTCTAGGTGAGGCTGTGCAACACTATGGGCTGGGGGTAGGTGTAGCCTGGGTGTGAAGGTTAGCACCCATAATCTTTATGCACTGGCAACAGCCTTTGGGGAGCAGGGAGGGGAATTTACTACTCAGGAGGGGTGTAGGAGAGGTCGGTTTTCCTACATTTGGGGTATGGGTATGGGACAGGTTCATGCACTGGGGGTTGATAAGGCTGGGGCACTTGGAGTGGGAGTGGGTGATGGGGTCATGGTGCATGGGGTGTGGGATGAGTCATAAGTCATGGGGCTCTGCTGGTGACTGTAGCACATTCAAGAAATGTGGCCTGGCTTACTTCCTAGTCCCCATCTCCCTGCTCGTGCACTCTGCAAGCTCTGTGCCTCTGTACTAAGCTCTAGCTTTCTGCTTCTCAGTTCCTCAGCCTCAGCAACTGTGGCTGCCCTATGTGGTGCAGAAAGCTCTCTTTTTCCCATTCCTTTTTTAACTTTTCCATGGAGCAGGGCTGAACTCAAGCTGCCCTATTCAGCCATCTTCCAGAACTCCTCAAAATTCTTATGTTTGTACTATTAATCACAGTCCATTTTCCACAATAGGTTTTACTGTGTTACATAGTAGTGTATTAGTTAGGGTTTTCTAGAGAAACAGAACCAACAGGAGATATCTGTAAATATGAGATTTATAAAGGTGTTTCATGGAACCCATGGGAATGGAAGAGTCCAAAGTCAGCAGGACAGGCTGTGAAGCTGGCAGATCTGATGAAGGATCTTGTCCAACTCTACAGTAGAAATTTGCTGGCTGAAAAAGCAGCAAAAAAGTCTCTCTTTCTTCTGAAACATCTTCAATTGATTGGATTATAGCATTTGTTGGAAATGCACCTTTACTTGATCAGACATCTAACCGGCCACAGCTGCAATCAACTGACTGATGATTTAATAAGCCAGCCTTCCATTTCATCAACCACCTATAAAATATCCTTACAACAATAGTCAGGCCAATATTTGCTTGACCAGACAACTGGGCAGCATCACATGGCCAAATTGACACCAGAATCTAACCATCACAAAGTCCCATGTTTTACCTTCTAAGTTCCCTTCTAGTAACCTACATGACCCAAAAATGTATTCTTTTATCCACATTCACCAACATAACTTAGTGCTGCTAATTAGTCAAAATACTGTGCTCCCATGATCACTATCCATTTCCAAACATTTAGAATCAACTTAAATAGAAATTCTGCACAAATTAAGTATCAGCTCCCCTTTCTCTACCCCATTCATCCCTGCTAACTTATACTCTAAATTCTAAGTCTATGAGGTTGCTGATTATGATTAGTTCTTATCAATGAGAACATACAATAGTTTTCCTTTTGTGTCTGGCTTATTTCATTCAACATCATGTCTTCAAGGTGAGGACAAGAAAAGTGACACAACAATATGTATATTGGATGATATTTTTATGAAAAATACATGCCTATAATGCCTGGAGAGGTCTAAACTAAAATATGAAAATGGATTATGGCTTGATGGTGGAATTATAACCAATTCTGTGATCCTGGCAAAACTTACTGTTGGTTTTAGATGGAAGGCATATTTTTAAAGCCAAGAACTTGGATATTTAGCAGAAGAGAATTCCAAATTAAATGTGAAAATTGCAGCCTGGTTTCTCTTTGGAGCTCAGGAAAGAGTTAAGCTGAGAACTGAACTCTCAGGTACACAGAAACCAGAAGTTAATCTTCTGGAAAATTCTGGGCTTCCAAGAAAAGGAAACCCCAGAGAATAGTGCCCCATGGGAGGATTTTACCAAGCATTGAACCAGTCAGCCATTTCAGAAAAAGCCAAAATTGGAGATGGAGTTATCCAGGAAGGATTTGTGGAATGTCTTTTTGTCTGATGAGTATGGTTCCAGGATACTGCCTAGAAAGCCAACAAAAGTGTTATAGGATCTGGATAAATGGACCCGTTGCTAGTCTGGACTAAAAGGGACATAAAAGGGACAGATTGGAGGCAAAAATAACTTCAAAACCAGAACCATGGAATCTAAGGTCTATAGTGATGATACCTCAGGCCAGGAGAGTGTACCCACCCAATCATTTCGAGAAGGTGAGATTGCCCTGAAGGCAGAGGGTGACTCTTCCACCTAATTTCACAGGAAGGCTTGTGTCTCTTCATGCCTTGGAGAGGGTGGAGTACATTTCTTGGGGATCAGGAAGAGCCTGGCTTCCACACCATTGTTCTAGAGGGTTTGAGCCTGTGCCCTCAAGATGACAGAGAGTTCAAATGTGTCCCCCATGTTTCAAGAGGGTGGAGCCAAGTAAAAGTGGTCTCCCCAGAGTCCCCTACGATTGCATTTGGGTAGACCTGTTCCGTAGGCTCTTGGAAAGGGTGGGACAGCCACTTTCCAACGTCCTTAGGATAAAGATAAATGACTCCCAGACTTTGAAATCTAATGGCATTTACCCTGCAGGTTTCCAGAGATGTTTGGGTCCTGTGACCCCGGTTTTTCCTCCCAGTTTATCCCTTAGAAATGGAAACATATATCTTATGGTTGTCCCTCCTTTGCATGTTGGTAGCAAATAACTTGTTCTGTGTTTTACAGAGGAGAATTTTGCCTTAGGCCAGATGATGCCTGTAGCCTATGTTGTTGAAATTTTGTACTGTTTCTGACTTGTACTGTATTTGTATTTTTAATGAAATGGTTTAATGCTTTGTGATTTTTTGATAGAATGAATGTATTTTGCTTTGGGGAAGAACAAAGCAAGGGGTCCAAGGTGTTGAATGTGCCAGTTTGAAGCTATTATGTATCTCAGAAAAGCCATGTTCTTTAATCCTCGTTCAATATTGGTGGGTGGAATCTTTTTGGTTGTTTCCATGGAGATGTGACCCATTCAATTGTAGGTGGTAAACACTGATTAGATGGTTTCCATGGCAATGTGTCTCCACCCATTCAAGTTGGGATTGCATACTGGAGCCTTTTAAGAGGAAACCATTTTAGAAGAAGTTTGAGAACCACCAAAACTGACAGAGCCAACAAAACAGAGAGCCCTGGTGTAGCTGTTGAGGAAGCCTGGAGAAAAAGCTACTAGGTGTTGCCATGTGCCTCTCCAGCAGAGAGAGAAATTCTGAATGTCATTGGCCTTCTTGAGTCAAGGTATCTTTCCATGGATGCCTTAGTTTGGACATTTTCATATTCTTGCCTTAATTTGGACATTTTCACAGCCTTAGAACTCTAAATTTGCAATATAATAAATGATTCCTTTAAAAGCTGTTCTATTTCTTGTATATTGCAATCCAGCAGCTTAATAGCTAGAACACTGAGTATGTTTCTATTCCAGTTAGAACAAATTGCTACCCCTTCCATGAAGGAAGTGATCCAATGTAATCAAACTGTCACCAGGTAACCAGTTGATCTTCTTGGGGGATAGTGCCATACCAGGAACTGTGTGAATCTCTGCTGCTGGCACATTGGGCACTCAGAAGTGGCTGTAGCCAGGTCAACTTTGATGAAGGGAAGTCTATGTTGCTGAGTACATGCATAATCTCCATCTCTACCACCATGGCCATGTTGTTCATGAGCCCATTGGACAATGACAGGAGTGGCTGGGAATAGAGGTTGACTGATATCCCCAGGATAGGTCATCTTATGCATATTATTATTAAAACCTTCCTCTGAGGCATTCAACTTCTGGTGAACACTCACATAGGGCACAAATATCTTTATGGTTTTTGCCCACTTGGAAAGTCTATCCACAAACCTTTTGCCAAGACCTCTTTGTTGCCAACTTTCCAATTGTGTTCCTTCCAAGTCTCTGTACATCCAGCTAAACCATTAGCAAAAGCCTGTGAGAAGGTACAAAAATGTACATCTGGCTAGTTCTCCTCCCAAGCAAAATGAACAATGAAGTGCACTGATCGACATTCCTCCCATTGAAAAGATTTCCCTTCACCATTGTCTTTCAGGGACATCCCAGAAAATGGCTGTGGTGCTGCAGCTGTCACTTTAAGGGGGTACATACATATCATGCAGAACTATCTGTACACCAGGCCCAAGTTTTTTCTTCCTCAGTCAACTATGGTCTTGAACTTCCCAAGAGGCCCTAGATCTGGGCAGTGAAAGAGAAAGTAATGTGGCAGGAGTCAGGACCATGAGCATTGGAGCAAGTTCTTCATGTTACTTACTTGTGTTTTCAGGACCTGTTCAAGCCCTATCTTGTATATACCACTTCTATTTTATGATGGAGTGCAGCTGTGCACACCTAACCTTATAGCTTGCTCAGTCAGACAATACCTAACTCATGATAGGCAATTCAGGTCTCACAGTAATTTGGTGGCCCATGGTTAAGCATTCAGTCTATACTAAGGCCCAGTAGCAGGCCAAAACTGTTCACCAAAATGAGAATAGCTATCTGCAGAGGATGGTAAGGCTTTACTCCAAAATCTTAAGGACTTGCATTGTAACTCCTCTATAGGGGCCTGCTAAAGGCACCAGAAACAATCACTATTTGCTACTGACACTTAAAGCACCATCAGATCTACAGAAACATATGGTCCAAGTGGCAGAGCAGCTGCCACAGTAGCCTGAACCTGCCACAGGATCTCCTCTTTTTTGGTCCCCATTCAAGACTAGCATCAGTTTTAGCCATCCAGTAAATGGGCCCGAGTAGAACACCCAAATGAGGAATATGTTGTCTCCAAAATTCAAAGAGGCCAACTAGGCATTGTGCCTCTTTTTTGGTCATTGGAGAGGCCAAATGCTACAGCTTTCCCTTCGCCTTAGAAGGGATATATCAGCATGCCCCATACCACTGGACACCTAGAAATTTCACTGAGGTGGAAGGCCTCTGTATTTTTGTTGGATTTGTATCACATCATCTGACATACAACTGCCCTACCAATAAGTTGAGAGTAATTGCTACGTCCTGCTCCATAGGTCCAATCAACATGACATCATTAATATAATGGACCAGTGTGATTTCTTGTGGGAGGGAGAAATGAACAAATTCCCCATGGACAGGATTATGACATAGGGCTAGATGTTTGAAATACCCCTGAGATACCACAACTGGAACAGCAGCAACAATTGAAGCAACAATTGAAGTCACCATCTGGTTAAGTTTATGACTATCCACTGATATCCATCTGTTTTCTGCACAGATCAAATAGGATAACTGAATGGGGATGTGGAAAGAATCACCACCCTTCTGTCCTTCAAGTCCTTAAGAGTGGCATTAATCTCTGTAAGCCCTCCAGGAATACAGTATTGCTTCTGATTTACTATTTTGCTAGGTAGGGGCAGTCCTAGTGGCTTCCATTTGGTCTTTCTTTTCATAGTAACCTTCACTCCATGAGTCAGGGAACCAATGTAAGAATTCTGCTGAATATGTCTGTTTCAATTATGCATTCCAGAATCAGGAAAATAACAAAAGAATATGTCTCGGAACCCACTGACTCACTGGTTCTGAGCTAAAGGACCAAAGATCACCTGAACTCCTAAAGCTCCCACTGACTGGTGGACCAGAGTGACATTCTGTGTCTCCTGGAATGAATGTCACTTCTGAGCCAGTGTTTAATAATCCCCCAAATATCTGATAATTTTCTTTCCCCAATGAACAGCTACCCTGGTAAAGAGCCAGAAATCTTCTTGGGGAAGGCTGGGAGGAAGATTAACAGTATAAATTTTTGATAGTGTGATAGGGTCCATCCCCAGAGTACCGGGCCTTTCCCTCATTCAAAGAGTGCTGGGTCTGTGAACTATCTCTAGTATGGAAATTGATTAAGGTGCCATGACTCTCTGCTTTAATTAAGTTAGACTTTTGTTCACTTGCCCTGGAATTCTTCTTCTTATTCAGATTAAACAGGAATTTAGTAGACTGCCCATCTATTTTACTTCTAGGTAACCCATGATCTACTAGCCAATGCCATAAGTCTCTGTGAATCAGATTATTTTAACTGCTGATTTGAATCTGCTGTCTATTATGGTAGCCACACCAACATCCTTTGATGTTTAAGTGCTGCCATGTGGTTTCTGTCAACTTGGAATCTGATCATCCTCATTGTGTTCCGGGGTTCCATCTCAGTGACAACAGTTCTCACAATAATATTTGACCTACCAAGAAGGGCGACTACTGAGCTCTTCAGGGATGATGGTGCTAGTTTCAAAAATATATTCCTCACAGTCCTCAGGACATCCTAGGGGGTGTGTGAGCAGATCTTATGCTCTAACATTCCAATCTCTCTAAGCCTTAAGATTCCTTTCTCTACATTATACCAGGGCAGGTCTGGCATTTTGACCTCATGTAATGTTGGTCTCTTTTTGATCCATGTTTCAGCCAACCACCGAAACAAACCTAACAGACTTTCTAACCATTCAAGCTACAACACTGAATGCAGATTCCCTGCTTAGTGGACCCATAATGGTAAATTCAGCCTGATCCAACTTTATATTCCTTCCACTATTATCCCACACCCTTAATATCCATTAGCATATTTATTCCCCTGATTTGTTTATATAAATTAGAAAATTCATATAGCTCTTTTGGAGTGTAGTGTATTTCCTCATGGGTCACACTTTATATGTCCTATTTTGGGGCCTATTGTGACTTTAGTCTAGTTATAGGTCTTGAAGGAAACAGGGTTGGTGGGGTGAGTCATGTTAAGAATTAGAAGTGTCCTTCAAGCCAATCACCTCAGTGCTTATCATTGCAATTTTATCTGGTGAAACAGGATCAATCTGTCCAAACAGAGGATCTAGGAGCTGTTTCCCCAGGGAAAGTGCTTACAGTTTTAGCAAGCACTGAAGGGCTCATCTCTTTGGTTGTTGGTTGCATGGTATACTCCTTATATGGCAAACTTGAGGTCAGAATGGTGTTTCCTCAAGGCAGGCTGGAAGGCAGGCATCTATCTTCTCATGGCAGTTGAGAGATTGGGTGGCTGTTTCCTCAGGGCAGACCATTGAAGGTTTATCTAGCAAAGGCTCAGAAGAATCCAGGGTTCCAATAAATATGCCACCATCATTATCAACGAATATGTCCCCATTCCAATTTTCAGTATCCCATTCTTTTCCAACCAATGTCTTTACTTTAGTAGCAGACACTCTTCAAATTTGAGATTTTAGTTTACATTATAAATATGCTACTCACACAATCAGATTCTGGGTCTCAATTTTCAATTTTCAGAGGTCTCAAGTCTGCAACCACAGGAAATAAGAGTTTCTTTCAGGGCACATGTAGGAAATTTTACATCTTTCAGATGACATTTAAGTTGCAAATTTGAAGCCTTCAGCCTATCCCTTCCTCTTCTAACTGTATCCAGTGTATCTAAGAACAACCAGCTAACATCACTATGCCTCTTTTTTTTCCCCATGGGCAGACACCGGGAATGAAACCTGGGTCTCCAGCATGGCAGGCGAGAATTCTGCCTGCTGAGCCACCATGGCCCGCCCATCACTACACCTCTTAATCCCACAAATCTCTGTTAAAGTGTCAAAAATACTGTCACCCAGAGCCTTGCCTTATATAAGTATACAGTTAGCAGAATCAGATGGTGATATTTTGCATATCTCTATTGCCAACTTATGCTATGGATTGTCAGTGCACTTTGATACTTGTAAATCACATCATTAATGCCTTTGAGTTTAATCAGAGTAGAAAACCAATTGCAAAAACCAATTTTTAAGAGTTGTATTGAAGAACAACTCCTGGCTCCCAGCTGTATTAGTCAGGGTTCTCTAGGGAAACAAAACCGACAGGAGATATCTGTTAATGTGTGATTTTATAAAAGTATTTCATGAAACTATGAGATACACAAGTCCAAATTCCATAGGGAAGGCCATAAGCTGGCAGCTCCAATGAAGATTTTCAATGGATCCCCTAGCAGAAGCTGGCTGGCTAAAGTGGAGAAAGAGAGATTCTCTCTTCTGACTTCTCCTTTAAAACCTTCAGCTGATTAGATTAAATGTCACTAATTGTGGGAGGCATTCTCCTTGGGCAACTACAGATGTAATCAGCCATGGATACAATCAACATATTAATGATTTAATAAACTGCATTTTTGGTTTATTAACTGGACAAGAAATGTCCTTGCAGTCACAGTTAAACCAATGCTTGCTTGACCAGACAACTGGGCACCATCACCTGGCCAAGTTGATATATAAACCTAACCATAACAGTCAGTAAAGCCCTGGTATTTTGTGGATTTAAATCATGGTTCATTACATCTACAATCAATAAAAGAGATTGTCTGCAGCAATGATGGAAGTCTCTCCAATCAGTTGAAAGTTTCAAAGAGAGAAGAGCTGATTAAGCAATCAGAAAGATGAATTACTCTCTATTTCAACCAACTAGCATTTTCTGGGAAATTAAAACCCTAATTAGAGTTCTCAACTTGCACCCTGCCACATGGAATTTGAAGTTACTCATCCCCAATGTCATTTCCCTGAACTCCTGTTATAAATGTGTATGTATATGTATCCAAATCTAAATCTAAATATATCCTGTACATTCTTTACCCTGCATAACCCTGACTAATACAGATTTTGTTACTCAGAATGGTTCTTAAGAAACAATCTTATGGATGAGATTCTTGAGTTGGTTCTGTGTTTCACTGAATTGTTTCTCTAACTTTACTACATTAAAATTCACTAATGATTCTATTTCCAATTATCAAGATGGTACTGATAGTCCATGGCACAAATTGGTGATAGGTATATAAAAAAAATCACAATTGAATACTACTACTCAAATGCTTATAAAAAAGCAAGACCCTAGGTAACAGTGTGTTTGATATCTTAACAGAGTTTTGTGGTATTAAAAAATATAATGATGTTGGCTGATCATTCCTAAATATGCTGCATGCAGTTCTTAAAGTAAGGGATGAGCTCAAGGCTTCAAATCCCCAGCTCTAGTGCTGCACAAAAGACATGAAAATTTCTAGGTGCACCCTGAAGGAAATTCTTTTAGCTTCAGACTTGAGATTCCTGAACATCAGACCCATAGTCTCATTTGTGCAAGTGACTGAATTACAACATATATGGAATTCCCAACATTGCAGGATGTGAGGGCATTGACTGAGAAGGAACAGGATTCTGAGAATTGGAATGGTGACATATGGGATGATAATGATATTGTGGACATTGAGATTCTAGGTTATGCTAAGTCTTATTTGCCACATAAACTTGTAGTGATCTGTCTTAAGGAATCAGACATCTGATTTTTATTCTGCTATGAGGAATCAACCATCCCACCTTTACCTGAAGAGATTAGGCTTGCTGTGCCTGATAAACCTGTAACTGCCTGTCTTGTAGAAATAACACTTACACCTCCATCCAAAGAAATTAACCCTGTTTCAGCAGCCAAAATGGTAATGGAATGCCCTGAGTTAATTGGCTTTCAAGACACTGCTAATCCTCTCATGACCCATCCTGACTACCCTTTTTTTCTTTCAGACCTATAACTAGACTGAAGATCCAACAGAACTTTAAAGGTGAGGTGCAAAATGTGAACCAGAAGAGGTGTGAAACACTCCAAAATAACTGCATGATTTTTCTAATTAATACAGACTGAAATCAGGGGAATATGTGTGAGAATGGATAGTAAGAGTGTGGGATAATGGTGAAAGGAACCAAAGTATGAGACAGGATGAATTTATTGATATGGGCCCACTAAGCAGAGATCCTGGCTTCAATATTGTAGCTCTAGGAGTTAGAAAAGGCTCCAAAAGATTGTTCAGGTGGTTGGCTAAAGCATGGACCAAAAGGTGGTCTACATTATGTGAAGTTCAACTCCCAGAACTACCATGGTATAATGTAGAAGAGGGGATGCAGAAGCACAGAGAGAATGGAATGGATTTATCATTCCAACATAATATGTATCATGAATGTAATACCCATTCACCCACTTAATATTCCAATGTAACATGCATCATGAATGTAAAGCCTCTTCAACCACACCAGGAATGTTCAGAGAACACCCCTTTCACCATAACTGTGAGGAATAAATTTTTCAGAGACACCCCATCATTCCTGAAGAACCCTATGGTTGCTTTTCTCTATAGGTCAGATATTACTGTAGGAACTGCTAAAATGCACTGAATTTCAATTGTTAACACAATGAGTCTGCTCAGATTCTGGGTTGGCAGGAGCTATGTGGCAGCATTTAATCACTAAATTCAAGGTGGGCATGACTAACATATTGGACAGCAGAGTTAATGAAGTGATCATACAAGTATGAACTTATGGAGAACCATAGTGTTGGCTCATTGATCATGAAGTGCCATGAAGTGAATAAGATGGGCAGTCTACTAAATTCTTACTTGGCATTTTTAAACAGAAGAGGCCTAGTTCAAGAAAACAAAAGTCTAACTTGAATCACAAATAGAGAGATTCCTGGCTTCTCAGTCAATTCCCAAACATAGGAGAGTTTATCAACACCCAAAATTAAAGGAAGGCCAGGGCCCCCTTCTGAAGGACCCTGTCACAGTGCCCAAAATATGTACTATTAATCTCCCTCCCAGCCTTCCCCAAAGGGTCCTATTACCTTTTATAAGGGTGACCTTGAATTGGGTAAAAATAAATGATCAGACATTTCAAAGATTATTTGACACTGGCTTGGAAGTGACATTAATTCTAGGAGACCTAAAATGTTACTGTTGCCCACCAGTCAGAGTAGGGGTTTACGGAGGTCAGACAATCAAGGAATTTTAGCTCAGGTCCATATTACAGTGGACCAATGGGTCCCGAAACATTTCTGTGATTACTTCCCCAGTTTCAGAATGTATAATTGGAATAGACATATTCAGCAACTTTCAGAATCCCTACATTGGTACTCTGACTTGTGCAGTGACTCCATTTTGGTAGCAAAAGCCAACGGGAAGCCCCTAGAACTGTCTCTACTTAACAAAATAAGTGAATCAAAAGCAATATTGCATGGGACTTCTGGGAAGATGGCCCACTAGAGCAGTTTGAGATTAGCCCTGCTCCACGGAAAAGTTAGAAAAGGGACAGGAAGGTGACTGAGGCAGCAATTCGGGGGTGTGGCTGACCTGGGAGAGACTTCTGCACCAAATTCAGCAGCCCTAGCTGCAGAGGCTGAGGAACTGAGAGGCAGAAAGCTGGGGCCTGGTGTGGAGGTGCAGAGCTGTGAAGCCCTTGGGAGTGCATGGCACATGGGACTAGGAAGTAAGCCAGGCTGTGTTCCTTGGAGGTGCTACCCTCACCAGCACAGCCCTGTGACCAACAACTAATCCCACACCCCACGCACCTGAAGCCCCTTACCACTCCCATTCCTCACACTCCAGGAGCACCCATCCCACCAGCCCCCAGCACACGTATCTGTCCCACATCCCCACCCCAAGTGCAGCCCAACCCACCTCTCCTACACTCCTCCCCAGCACTACCTCCCCCTCCCTGTTCCCTGCAGGCTGTTACCAGCTCTTAAAGGTTGTGGGCACTAACTTTCATAATGAGGCTACCCCTGCCACCCCCCCACCCATAGTGTCATTCAGCCTCACCTTACCCTTTCTGAGCTTAGCGTATCCATTTGTGGCTCTCCCAGGCCCACACATGTGCATGGGCCCCCAATCATGTCATTCAGCTCTGGGAACTGCATGTTACAGCAGTCCTAGAATTGTGCATGTGCACAGTCCTCAGCCTCACTTCCCAGGTCTGAAAAAGTGCTGACCTCCACAGTTGGGTGACATCTGCTTGCAATCCATGAAGGCATAATGTCGACCGCTGCCACAGCTCTAAGCATGTGCACAAAGGGCCCTGTGCCTTGGACCAGCGCACACCAGGGTTAAGTCCCCCATACCAGTAGACTTGTACAGCTCCATCCTCCCTGGCCACTGGACACCTACATTTATAGGCACCAGCATAACATCCCAAACCAGCACCCATAACTTCCTTGAAGCAAATCACCATACTGAGTGCTCCACCCCATGCCCTGCTCCCTGCTTTACAGCCATCCTGCAAACACAAGGCCTTAGATATCTGAAAGAAATGAACTCTCAAAGTAAATCAATCAAGATAACTACATGCAATGAAGAGAGAAGATCACTAAGCATATCACAATACAGAGAGATATAGTCCTGCCTAATGGCCAAATTAAAACACCCGAGGAGACACAGACATTGAAACAGCCAATCAAAGATGTTATACAACTCTATTGAATAAAATAAGCAAAATAGCAAATGACAGAAAGGAGATCAAGAAGACAGTAGAGAAACACAAAGAGGAATTTGAAAGAATAAATAGAAAAAGAGTGGAAATCACAGAGATTAAAGACCCTGTTGACCAAATACAAAACATACTAGAGGCACACAACACCAGATTTTAAGAGACAGAAGAAAGAATAAGTGATATAGAGGACAAGATAATTGACTTCAAAGACTCAAAACAGCAAATGGCAAAAAATATGAAAAAAAAATTGAATGGGAACTCAGGGAAATGACAGACAAAACAAAGCATGCAAATATAAGAATCATTGGTGTCCCAGAAGGAGAAGAGAGGAGTAAAGGGCTAGGAAGAGTAGCTGAGGATATATTGGGGGAAAACTTCCCAATCTTCATAAAGGACATAAATATACAAGTCAAAGAAACCCAAAGAACACCAAACAGAATAAACCCAAATAGGCCTTCCCCAAGGCACACACTAATCAGTCTGTCAAATGCTGAAGAGAAGCAGAAAATACTGAAATGGCAAGAGAAAAACAATCTTCTACTTACAAAGGAAGCCAAATAAGACTGAGCTCAGATTATTCAACTAGCATGCTGGAGGTGAGAAGGCAGTGGTATGATATATTCAATATCCTGAAAGAGAAAGACTTCCAGCCAAGAATTCTGTACCCAGTCAAATTGTCCTTTAAAATTGGGAGAGAGATTAAAGCTTTCACAGACAAAGAAGTCCTGAAATAATTTGTTAACAAAAGACTGGCCTTACAAGAAATACTAAAAGGAGTTCTGCCAGTTTAGAAAAAATATGCAGGAGAGGGAAGTATGGAGGGGGTCACAGAAGTGAAGAGTACCACTAAGGGTAATTTAAAGAATACAATGAGAAAGAAGGAAAAGAATATATAGATCTGACAAATCAAATAACAAAGATAAGATGGTGGAATCAAGAAATGCCTTTTCAGTAATGACTTTGAATGTTAATGGACTAAACTTGCCAATTAAAAGATACAGGTTGGCAGAATGGATTAAGAAACATTATCCAGCAACATGCTGCTTGCAACAGACTTATCATAGACACAAGGGTACAAATAGGTTGAAAGTAAAAGGATGGAAAAAGACCTTCCATGCAAGTCGTAACCAAAAGAAAGCAGGAGTAGCTATACTAATATTGGATAAAACAGACTTTAAATGTAAAGACATCATAATAGACAAAAAGAAGGACACTATACAACAATTAAAGTGTCAATTCACCAAGAAGATATAGCAATCATAAATGTTTATGCTCCCAATCAAGGAGCTCCAAAGTACATGAGACAAACATTGGCAAAAATGAAGGGAGCAATAGATTTTTCAATAGTAATAGTAGGAGACTTCAATACACCACTCTCCTCTATAGATAGAATAACCACACAGAAGATCAACAAGGAAATAGAAAAGCTAATAAGTTGAATAATGAATTAGATCTAAAAGACATGTATAGGTCATTGCACCCCAAAGCACAAAGTTATACATTCTTCTCCAGTGCTCATGGAACCTTCTTCAGGATAGATAATATGCTGGGGCACAAAAAAAGGTCTTTATAAATTTAAAAATATTGAAATTATTCAAAGCACTTTCTCTGATCACAATGGGATGAAGCTGGGTCTTAATAAACACCAAAGGAGGAGCATATTCACAAATATATGGAGATTAAATAACACACTCTTAAACAACCAGAGGGTCAAGGAAGAAATTGCTAGAGAAATCAGCAGGTACCTGGAGATGAATGAAAATGAGAATATAACTTATCAGAACATATGGGATGTGGCAAAAACTGTGCCGAGAGGGAAATTTATTGCCTTAAATGCCTATATTAAAAACAAGTAAGAGCAAAAATTGAGGACTTAACAGCAAACCTGGAGGAACTTGAGAAAGAACAGCAAACTAACCCCAAAACAAATAG
This sequence comes from Myrmecophaga tridactyla, assembly GCA_004026745.1. NCBI lineage: Eukaryota > Metazoa > Chordata > Mammalia > Pilosa > Myrmecophagidae > Myrmecophaga > Myrmecophaga tridactyla. The sequence goes on along the minus strand of PVIY010018194.1, from coordinate 2,128 downwards.
AAGAAAAGAAATAACAAAGATTAAAGCAGAGATAAATGAATGGGAGAACAAAAGAACAATAGAAAGAATCAATAAAACTAAAAGTTGGTTCTTTGAGAAAATCAATAAAATTGATGGGCCACTGGCAACACTGACAAAGGAAAAGAGAGAGAGGATGCAAATAAACAAAATCAAAACTGAGAAGGGATGCATTACCACAGATCCTGAAGAAATAAAACAAATCATAAAAGGATACTATGAACGACTATACACCAACAAACTAGACAACTTAGATGAAATGGACAATTTCTGGAGATGCACAAACAAGCTACACTGACTCAGGAAGAAATAGAGGATCTCACAAACCAATCACAAGTAAAGAGACTCAATCAGTCATCAAAAATCTTCTTACAAAGCAAAGCCCAGGGCCAGATGGCTTCACAGGGGCATTTTATCAAATATTCCAGAAACAACTAACACCAACCCTGCTCAAACTTTTCCAAAAAAATGAGGAAAAGGGAACTCTACCTTACTTATTTTATGAAGCTAATATCATTTTAATACCAAAACCAGGTAAAGATGTTATAAGAAAGGGAAACTACAGGCCAATCCCTGTAATGAACATTGAATAAAAAATTCTAAATAAAATATTAGCAAATCGAATCTAACAACACATTAAAACAATTATACACCATGACCAAGTGGGGTTTACATCAGGAATGCAAGGATGGTTCAATGCTAGAAAATCGGTTAATGTAATATAAGCACATTAACAAATCAAAAGGGAAAAATCACATGATCATCTCGATTGAGGCTGAAAAAGCATTTGACAAAATTCAGCATCCTTTTCTGATAAAAATACTCTAAAAGATAGGAATCAATGCTAACTACCTCAATATGACAAAAGGAATATATGAAAAACCAATAGCTAGCCTCATACTCAATGGAGAGAGGCTGAAAGCCTTCCGTTTAAGATGAGGTACAGTACAAGGATACCCACTGTCACCACTATTATTCACAGTTTTGCTAGAAGTTCTAGCTAGAGCAATCAGGCAGGATAAAGAAGTAAAAGTCATCCAAATTGGAAAGGAAGAAGTGAAACTCTCATTATATGCAGATGATATGATACTATACTTGGAAGATCTTGAGAAATCTATAGCAAAGTACTTGAGCTAATAAACAAATTCAGCAAGGTGGCAGGATATAAAATTAATGTGCAAAAATCAGTAACATTTCTATACATGAGCAATGAGCTAGCTGAGGAGTCAGATAAGGAAAAAAATCCATTCAAAATAGCAAATAAAAGAATCAAATACTTAGGAATGAACTTAACTATGGACATAAAGGACTTGTATGTAGAAAACTACATAACATTGCTAAAAGAAACCAAAGAGATCTAAATAAGTAGAAAGACATTCCCTTCTCATGGATAGGAAGGTTCAATATAGTTAAGATGTCAGTTCTCCCCAAACTGATATACAGATTCAACACAGTACCCATCAAAATTCCAACAACCTATTTTGAAGATTTGGAAAAGTTAACTACCAAATCCATCTGGAAAAGAAAGAGACCCTGAATAGCTAAAAGCATCATAAAAAAGAAGAACAAAGTTGGGGGATTAACACTCCCTGACTTTAAAAACTATTATAGAGCCACAATAGTTAAAACGGCATGGTACTGGCACAAAGACAGAAGCATTGACCAATGGAATCACATTGAGAGTGCAGAAATAGACCAACAAATCTATGGTCTACTGATTTTTGACAAGGCCCCCAAGTCCTCTGAACTGGGACAAAATTGTAGAGCTGTGTTCCAGTAGCCATGTTTCTTGATGATGATTGAACAATGATATAGCTTTCACAATGAGACTCTGTGAACGTGAAAACCTTGTGTCTGATGCTCCTTTCAGCTACTATATCAACAGAAGAGTAGAACATATGGAATAAAAATAAATAATAGGGGGAACAAATGTTAAAATAAATTTAGTTTGAAATGCTAGTGATAAATGAAAGCAAGAGGTAAGGGATATGGTATGTATAATCTTTTTTCTCTATTATCGTTTTATTTCTTTTTCTGATGTCTTTTTATTTCTTTTTCTAAATCGATGCAAATGTTCTAAGAAATGATGAATATGCAACTATGTGATAAT
>PVIY010018193.1:0-48054 GCA_004026745.1 Myrmecophaga tridactyla | reverse complement strand
CATCCCTTAATCCAGTTTAACAACCATTCTTAACTAAATCACATCAACCAGGGAGATGATCTCATTAGTTTCAAACATACAGCATTGAGTAGAGATTATTCTACCTTTATGAAATGGGATTTATATTAAAACATGACTTTTCTTAGGGGGCATACTTCCTTTCAAACCAGCACAACCGCTGTGGAGGTATCTCTTTGGGTGGCTCAGCTCCTATATGCCAGCTCCGACCCATTCATAATAGCTGTTGGGCACGCATCATTGAGAAGAATTCTGGGCAACATCTAGGTCCCATGAAAAAAATCTGCCTTGATTGATTAATGATATTTGCCACAGGCTCAGTAATAGGGAGTTGGGACTACTTATTTTTTTGACTCCGCTTAATCATTCCTTGGAGAAAAAATTATATTTAGACTTAATGCTCAGCTTTCGAAATTAGGGCATGTTGACATCCAAAGTGCTTAAGGCTTCTTTGTTTCTTTGCTCTAGCTGGAAAATTCCTTAACTTTCTGTTTGTAATGTATCAGAGAAGCACTGATAATTAGGCATCTGAGTGCTCCTCTGATTTCCTTGCTTCTTCCTTTTCCTGTGGCAAAAAAAAAGAGTCAGAAAAATAATCACATTGCATCATGATACCAGTGGGCCATATAAAAAGCCCCATGACGTTATTTTTCCAACCATCACTTTCCTTGGCAGCCAGCATTTAAACCATTCCAACTACCCCTCCCATCAGATCATTAGAAACGACCATACAATTGGTCTCTTTACTAACCTTTCTACATCCCAAACTGTTTTACAACTTGGCTTCAGCTGCAGGGCAGCCAGCTTTAAAAGGAATTATATCCTTTTCCCAGAATATCCAGTAAACAGAGCTTAACACAGTTTTAAGAGAAGGATATAAAGTGACACTTTCAAATCTCTACCCACTTTTCAAAGTGTACTCATATCTAATATTCAGAACTCCAAATCTGTTTATTTAGGATAGTTCTATCAGGTATTCAATATTCACTTTCCCCATCTTTAAAAATAATTTTTTTCTAGCTAAACTAATACATATTTATTGATAATTCCTGAGGTGGTTGTTGTCTCCTCCAACCACTAGGCAGGGAAACAACCAGTAGGGGAAAAAAACTACTGAAAAATCACATACTGACCTGATACCTCTGGCCGGGAAAAGGAAAGAGGAAGTTGCTTCTCCAGGAAAAGGGAACAGAGGTCAGATGCCATGAATCTAAGGGGGTTTTGAAGGAGGCATGCTGAAAGGAAGTCCCATGACACCACAGGCAGATGCGGCGTTGTCTTGTCTCCACCACTTGTTCATCTGTCTACAAAAGTTTCTTGAGGGAACTGACTTTAGGAGAAGCCTTCCTCCTGGAAGCTTGCCAGGGTCATCAAAAGAGAGATAAACACTGTCTTGGGTAGTAATGAGCATCTTGGACATGGTAGGGCTGCACAGGCCTTGCCCAGGGCTCTTGTGGTTAGTTATTCCCACAATATACCCCATCAGGTTGAAGAACGCAACCCTCTGGCTGCTTTACACATGGGAAGGTAGGAACTCCTAGTGCGGCAGTTCAGCCCGACCCCCCCCACACACACACACAGAGCTTTCTTACGGGTATCTGGATGTTCCACCCCATGAGCATCCCAGTTCAGGACCTTTCCTGTGAGAGTGCACAATCTGCTGCACCAGAAAAAAAAGGGCACCTCATTTTCTTGTTGACACTGCACCTGCTAGGATGTTGTCTGGTCCACAATCACATGAAATGTTCACTTGTAAGACGTGATGTTTCGACAGCCCCTCTGCTATCTGCTGTATCCCATTCCCTATGATACTGAAGCTTTACCCCAGAAAGCCACTTCATCCATACGCCCCAAAGACCTGCAGGTGGTGACATCCCCTGCAGTGACCTTTTTTGTACACAAAGTAAACCCATAGCCAAATGTGCCCAAACTGAACTTATCTTCAAAGCCCAGCTGGTTGCTAGGCTTTGTTCCTTTTTTGTTGTTATTCATTTTTTTATTGTGAAATCATATATAAAACACAAATGTACAGTTAAAAAAAAGTAAGCCAGCACCTGTGTACCCATAATCCAAGTTAAGAAATAGAGCATTAGTAGAACCTTAGAAGTCCCAAGTGGGTCCTAATGAATCACATCCTCCTCTCTCCCCCAAAGAGGTAACCACTTGGCTGATTTTTACATTAATCATTTTCTTACTTTTAAAACTGTTTTTTACCACCTAACTATGTCTGCCTAACCAAGTATTGATTAGTTTTGAAAACCAGGTATTAACCACAAACCTAGCTGTATAAGAGGACAGATTGCCACTTCTAGATGAAGGCTCCAAGGAGGAAGTATTCTCAGCTCCCCTGACAGTGTCCAAGAGCCCTTCTAAGGAAGACAGTGGATGTAGCAAGTCTTGGAAACTTAGATCTCACCAGGAGTAGGGCATCTGGCAGGGCTACTGTGTGGACAAGACCGGACCTCAGCAGGGATATAGTTGGGCAATATAGCTGGGCAGCATTTTGTGCCTGGAAGTTCACATGGTGGAGGTGAACATGATCCTGCTGCTTCATGTTCACACTCTTGTGCAATCCCCTACCCTTGAGTATCAGCTGGACATAGTGACTCATTTGTTTTGAACAGGATACAACTAAAGTGATGGGATATCATTTCTGAGATTAGGTTCTAAAAAAGACCATGGCTTCAATCTTGGGTACACATTCTCTCTTGTTGGCTTGTTCTAAGGGAAGCCAATTGCCCTATTATAAGCTGCTCTATGAAGAGGTCCATGTGACAAGGAACTGAGGGATGCCTCCGGCCAAAGACAGAGAGGCACTAAGTCTACTAATAACTTGAGTGAGTTGGGAAGCAGATTCACCCAGTCTAGCCTTCATGCAAGACTGCAGCCCCAGCAGACAGTTTGATTACAACCTCATGAGAGACTCTGAGCCAGAGGCACCTAGAGAATCCATGCCCAGATTTCTGACCCACACAGAAACTGTGAAATAATATATATTTGTCTTTTAAGGCACTGGGTTATAGAGTAATTTGTTTGGCAGCTATAGATAACTAATATACATGGTTTACCTCTAGTACTCAGATGGGAATCAAAGCAGAACAAAACTGGGGTGCTATGTTCTGCTTTGAGTGAACCTCAACTGATCCAGGAGGGCATGGAAGGAAAAGTAAGTACTTTACCTGTACATGGTAAAAACAAGACAATTACAAATTCGAATCTGGGCCAGGTTCACCTGGGCATTCTGTCCTCAGCAAGCATCATAATGAGGACATCCTTCCTCGTGTCTGTCTCTTGGACACACTGCTTCAGTCTGACCTGGCTGCCCTTGCCAAATGGTGCACAGCTGTCATCCTGGGCTCTCCCTTAATTGTCCTCACGTGGATTCCGTTAGCCTTTTTCCTGGTTGGATTTCCTTCCTCCAAGAGTCCCTCTTTCTTGGTTTACTAACTTGTTTTGGTAGAGAACATCTTCTAGTAGCTTGTTAAAGAAGGACATATCGGGGTAGGGATGAACTTTTTTGAGACCCTAAATAGTTGAAAATGTACTTATGCTACTCTCATACTAACTTGACAATTGGGCTGGATATAGAATTCTAGGATAGAAATCATTTCCTCCAGAGTTTTGAAAACATTGCTCCAGTATCTTGTTCCCAGTAATAGTGTTTAAGAATCCAAAAGCATTTTGATTCCCTTGTAACCTGTTTCCCCCTTTTCCCCCAAGCCTGGAGAATCTTCTTTGTCCCCAGTGTTCTGAAATTTTACAATGCCATGCCCTGATAGAGTGGCATATTATCATTCTTTGGTGTTGAGCACTCTCTATCTGGAAATTCATGCCCTACAGTTCTGAGATTTTTTTTAAGTTAAAAATTTTATCATTCCCTCCCTCCCAATATTCTCTGTTTTTTCTTCTGAGATCCCTATTTTCAGATGTTGAGACAAATTCAGAAAATGAAATAGCCTTTTGTGCTGGTTTGAAAGGATGTATGTTCCCTAGAAAAGCCATGTTTTAATCTAAATCCCATTTCATAAAGGTAGAATAATCCCTATTCAATACTGTATGTTTGAAACTGTAATCAGATCATCTCCCTGGATGATGTGATTTAGTCAAGAGGGGTCGTTAAACTGGATTAGGTGACGACATGTCTCCACACATTTGGGTGGGTCTTGATTGGTTTATTGGAGTCCTGTAAAAGAGGAAACATTTTGGAGAATAAGAGATTTGGAGAGAGCAGAGAATGCTGCAGCACCACAAAGCAGAGCGTCCAACAGCCAGCGACCTTTGGAGATGAAGAAGGAAAATGCCTCCCGTGGAGCTTCATGAAACAGGAAGCCAGGAGAAGAAGGTAGCAGATGACGCTGTGTTTGCCATGTGCCTTTCCAGATGAGAGAGGAACCCTGACTGTGTTCACCATATGCCTTTCCAGATGAGAGAGAAACTCTGACTGTGTTTACCATGTGCCCTTCCACTTGAGAGAGAAACCATGAACTTCTTCAGCTTTCTTGAACCAAGGTATCTTTCCCTGGATGCCTTTGATCGGACATTTCTATAGACTTGTTGTAATTGGGACATTTTCTCGGCCTTAGAACTGTAAACTAGAAACTTATTAAATTCCCCTTTTTAAAAGCCATTCCATTTCTGGTATATTGCATTTTGGCAGCTGGCAAACTAGAACACCTTTGCAGAGCTTACACTTAACATCCTAGCTAGAGACGAGGATGTAGGCTGTTACAACACACTGTGTTTCTTTAAATATAGTTCTGGGAACTCCTATGCAAGAATCTCCCTGATGTTTATAAAAAATGACTGAGCCCCGAAAGATGAGCAGGAAAGGGGAGGCAAATGGGGCAGGTGTTTCTGGGCAGAGGCCCCAAGAGGATAAAACCTAGAGGAGAGTCAGGGGCCATCAGCTTTAGAGGGTGACTGAAGTCATGGCTGGAGTGTGTGAAGGGAGAATACGCTGGCCAGGAACTGTATAAGGAGGACAGCATTATGATGGCCATGGGCAGAAGATTCCAAATTGGAGACTGAGAAGTGGCCAGAAAGGAGAGGATGGCATAGGCATGAGGCCATAATGAAGTTTCAAAAAGTCCAGGCTTTCAAAAGTAACCAAAAAACCACAGCCTGTTTCTAACCTTCAAATTTTCCTTGATTCTTTACCCTTTGGTGATAAGGCCTACTCAATGGACTAGCTGTGATCCCAAAATGAGGGACAAAGCTAAAGTGTCGTGTTCATCACCACTGGAGGCTGAGGTTTTGCCTCCCACTCTGCATCTCCCCTCCCTACCTGCATATGCATTGGCACCCCCAAGCAGCATGTGCTTAGAGACACACAGTCTGAATAAAAACTGCTTGCTCTGCAGGTGTGGATTCAAGAGAAGTCTCAGCATCCTCTTCCAAAAACCTCGCCCCCTTCCTACCCAGATCCTCTAATCAAGAAATGTTGGTACCTCCCCAGTTAGTCAACCAAAGCTTGCAGCTCATGTGGCAGCTGCTAAAGCATGCTAACTTCTAAGGGCTTCTGCTTGGTTTCCAAAGATGCCAATTTCCACTTTCAGTCCTATGGCCCAGCCTCTAGAAATGCCATCACAAGACAGACTTTACACCCTGCCTCATGGACTCTCTGAGTGGGTCCAGGTGCAGGGCATGATGGGTTATCAAGAAAGTGGGGCCAGGAGGAGTAACCTGAGATTCAGGTAGAAAAGAGGTCTAGCTCTGAGTAGCAGAATGGAAAAGTCTGGAGTTTCATCCAAGGGGTCACAAGACTCTAATATAGCCAAATAATTAGAGCCAACACTTACTGAGCACCTTCCATGTGCTGAGTATCCTTCTAAGCACTTATATGAATTAACTAAACTAGTTCTCACCACAAACCTATGAGGTCAGTACTATTATAAGCACCATTTTACAGGGGCAGAAACAAAAGCATAGGGAAGGTAAATGACTTGCCCAAGGTAACACTGTAAGTATTTAGCAGAGCCACATTCAAACCCAAATGGTCAGAGTGTACCCAAATTTGCAGTCTTATGCACCATTGCAAACACTACCCAAGCAGCTGTTCCTGAGGTGGCAAATCAGACAGATGAGCCCACTGGTAGGAAATCCAGAGGAGTCCAGAGCCAGGCTGGGGTCAGTCATGGTTCCAGATTATCCAACCATGTAAAGCGGGTCTCAGCCAGCCAGTGGATTGCATTATGTGGGGAGAGTTCAGACTCACAGAAGGGGCCTGGGCAGGGGACAGGGCAGGCTGAGTTCCCAGCAAAAGGCACCTGGACCTCCTTGCTTCTGAGCTGTTACCCTGTTTATGTGTCATGGCCCTGATGGCCTGACCTGAGAAGGAAGAGAGCTGTAACACCAAGGCTATGACGCCCAACCCCAAGATAGCAGCAAACACAGTAACATGAGAGACCCGGTTGGCACCTGGCTTCTGGAACCAGGAGGGTGACTTAATGATAAGACCTCATGGGTGGTGGAAGAACAAGGAGCAAAGGACAAGCCTGCAGGTGAGAGCACCAGCGGGTTCATGATGAGGAAGGAAAAAGCAAGTAACAGGAGACAGGTGTGGAGAAAGGTCATCAGCCATGGGCTGTGGCGGAGGCCCATTTAAAAGCCTCTGTGCATTTTTGAGATATTCAGTCCTAAGGGTGAGACATTGCACTCACACACCACACTGAGCATTATACATGCTGGTCTATGGCTCCCCACCCACCTCACTGCAACTGATTGTCACCATGCCAAGCACAGTCCTGCTGCAGGGCCTTTGCACTTGCTATTCCTCGGCCTAGAACACTCGTCCCTAGATATCCACCTAGCTCATTTCTTCAGTCCTCTCAGGCCCCTTCTCAAAAATCACCTCATCAGAGAGGCCTTCCCTATAAAAAGCGCCTCTCCCTACTGTTTCCTCGCTACTTAATACCCTCTTTCTGTGGCAGACTGTATTTTCCAAAGGTGCTGCAGCAAGCTCTCCTGTCTCACATGTTCATTCTCTAGACCCTGTGACTGCTGTGATAAGAGAATGTGGTGGAAGAGATAATGTGCCAGTTTAGGCACAGCCCTTAACTGGCCTAGCTGCTTCTGCTTTCTGCCTCTTGGAACCCTTGTTCTTGGAGAGCTCCTTCCAGAATCCAGTTGCCATGAACCACCTGGGGGGACCCCAAGTGCTGGTCAACAGCTGGCTGAGCCCCCAGCTGACAGTCACCATCAATGCAGCCAAGCAAGTAGCCCATCTTGATGTCTAGCCCAGTGGGGCCTTCTGAGGATTCCAGGCCTAGATGACATCTGCCTGTGGCCACAAGTGAGACCCCTGATAAGCCCACAAGGGGTAATGCCAAATTGTTATCGGGGCTGCTTTGTTTCACAGCAATAGTTAATCAGAACATTTACACTGTTGAATTTTTCATGGCACTTAGAACCACTGGGCATTATATTTATGATAGCTTATTTGTTTATGATCTCTTCTGCCCTCTTAGTTTTGTTTACTGCTGTAGTCTTACCCCTGAGAGCAGTGCCTGGCATGTAGGAGGCTCTCAATAAATATTTTCTGAGTGGATGGCTACATCGAAAGCCATTTGCCAAAAAATCATAAGGCAATGTCAATGTAATTTCATGATTCTCAATAAGCCAAACACTGGATCATTTCTGCACATAGACAAGGTGTCAGATTTGGTGGTTTTTATTCATTCAGTTACTAGTTATTGAGCTCCTACTGTGTGCTGGACCTTAAAGACAAATCAGTGGACAAATGACAAAAATCCCTGCCTTCATTCTAGTAGGGGGAGACAGGCAAGAAACAAAATAAAGCAATAAAATTTGCAGCATAATAGAAGAGAATAAGTCATAAAGAAGAGAAAGAAAGCAGAGAAAGGGGATAGGGAATATGTGGGGGAATGGTTGAAATGTTAAATAAGGTGGCCAGGGAAGACCTGGCTGAAAGGTGATGTGACAGGGAGTGAAGAAAGTCTGGAAGGAGTTGAGGAGCCAGCGAGCCCTCTGAATATTCAGGGAAGAGTGTTCCAGGAGGAAGGAACAGCCCTGCACGGAGGACCTTCTCCTGCTCCTTTCTTGCCCTCCGCCCCGGCCCGGCGCTCCTGGAGCGCTGTCCATGGCAGATGCCCAGGAAACACGAGGTGAGCGAAGGAGGGTCTAGAGTCTCAGAACCAGGTCCTGGTGCTCCTCCTGCACTCCCTCCTGAGACGCCTCCAGCCTCCCTTCTGGCGCAGCTGCAGGCCACTTCCCCTCCATATCAGCCTCTCCCTCAGCATGCTCCTGAGTCGGCCGGGCACCTTACTAAACCAACACCTTTCTCTCTCTCTAGCTGCCTGAAAAATAGCCTTCCTTCAATTTACTGTTTGTCGTGGTACACCGCTCAGCCCAGTGTTGGTCACACCAGACACTCAGCTGGCGCTGGGGGCCCTGACCCAATCCCATGTGTGCGGACTGGACCAGAGATGGGGGTGTCGGGGCTGCAGTCCCCTATTGGGTCTACCTCCTGCTGTCCTTAGAATCTGGGGTCCTGTGTTGTCCCAGCTCATTGGGAGCCTGACACTTCCCTCATCGCCATTTACTTGCTTCTTTTTTTTTGGAGGGGGGTCGGGGGGGTTGTACATGGGCTGGGAATCAAGCCCAGGTCTCCCACATAGAAGGCGAACATTCTACCACTGAACCACTCATGCACCCAGTCTAACTAATTTCACAATAATAGAAATCCTTTATGATATATTTATATAGTAAAAAAGCAGAAGGTGAAACTAAACTGTTTGTGCAATATGTACCCAATTGCAGTGAATAAAGAAGTACTTGCAAAGTCCCCTTAGGTACTGGGAAGAAAGGAGGAAATATTCACCTTCCCCATTTGAAAAATTTCTGATATTCTTACAACCAGTAGGGACAACCAAATCAATAGGCTGAGCCTTCAATCTGGGGGTTCACCCCTATGGAACTTATTCCTGCAAAGGATAGGCTAAGCCTTCTTAAAATTATGCCTAAGACTTATCCCCAGAGACCCTCTTTTGGTGTTCAGATGTGGCCTTTCTCTCAGCCAACTCAGCAGGTGAAGTCACTGACCTCCCCCGCTACATTGGACATGACTCCCAGAGGTGTATATATCCCTGGCAATGTGGGACAGAACTCCTGGGGTGAGAAGGGACCTGGCATCAAGAGATTGAGAAAGCCTTCTTGACCAAAAGGGGGGAGAAAGAAATGAGACAAAATAAAGTGTCAGTGGCTGAGAGATTTCAAACGAAGTCAAGAGGTTATTCTTATGCATTATATAGATATCCCTTTTTCGTTTATGGTGTATTAAGGTCGCTACAGGGAAGTACCTGAAACTATACAGCTGTGCTCCAGTAGCTTTGTTTCTTGAAGATCATTGTATAATGACATAGCTTTTATAATGTGACTGTATGATTGTGAAAACCTTGTGCCTGATGCTCCTTTTATCTAGGGTATGGATAGATGAGAAAAAAAATATGGATTAAAAAATAAATAATAGGGGGAACAAAGTTAAAATAAATTGGATAGATGGAAATACTAGCGATCAATAAGAGGAAAGGGTAAGGGGCATTGTAGCATGAGTTTTTTCTTTTTATTTCTTTTTCTGGAGTGATGCAAATGTTCTAAAAATGATCATGGTGATGAATACACAACTATGTTATGATATTAGATCATACACTAGATTGTACACCATGTATGGACTATATGTGTGTGAAGATTTGTCAATAAAAATATTTTTTTAATGTCTCCAATTTCCTAAAAGAATTCTATATGCCTAGAAACCATATGGAAGATACATACCAAAATATTAATAGTTTTCTCTCGGGTGGTGGTGTTGACTTTTTTGTAAATATACTTTGTGCTTTCCATTTGCTTATGTAGTTGTAATAAAAGGCCATTTTCAGAAGTGCATTTATGAACTATTGAGCTTAGAATGCATGAAAGCAATGAAATTGTAGAAATACCTTTAAGTGGTTATCCAGGTGGGTTCTCTGTTTTTTAAGAAAGAGTTTGACACTTGCAAATGCAAATTTTATTACTATGACAAGAGGTCTTCTCTGCACTGCTTCCTAAAATTTCAATCAGGGGTAACTTTTTTAGGACCCCAGTTCCCGCACAAATCCAGACATCCTGTAACCAAACTGCTGTGGCTAGAAGCTCCTCACTACACTTCCCATCACCTGTCACCCCTGGTACTTCAAAGACTCGAATTCCAGCCTTTCAGATGATGCAGCCAAGCTTATCCTCTGTTACAAAGAGGTCCTTTACCCCCATTTCCCACTCCTGAGCAGCTGGCTGCACCAAAGGGTACAAGAGGTGATGCCTTCCAAGTGAGGTGGGGCAAATGCACCCACAGGCCCTGAGGAGGGCCCCCCTGGGGTCCCAGGACTTACTCTACCCAAGTTGGCCCTTTAACCTGACTGCAGTTGGTAAAATGGGTGAACAGGTCCCCACACATGGGATTTGGCACTCACTTGCCATGAGACCCTGGGACAGTCACTGATCCACACTGGGCCTCAATTTCCTCTCACGTACACGGGGATAATAACCCAGCTTGGGTTCCCACGCAGATTGATGCTGCGTTCCCTAATGGGATAAGGTGGCCCCCTGCCACAGGAGGTGGGGCAGCCTCCACAAAGTCCCGTAGCCCTGTGCCTGCTAAACGCCCTCCGAGTTAGGGCTCTGCCTTTGCATCTCTGACAATCTCACTTGTACAAAATGTCACCCAACAAAATCCACATTTTCTAAGAGCATGGCACTTGTAGGAGGGGTATAAGCAGGCCTGGGCTGTTGGATTCCATACACACTCCTTCCTCTTTCTCTCACGTAGCAGTGAGACTTGGGATTGGTTTGGGGATGAAAATGAACAAGGCTCTCCTCTGGCCTGTGGCCTATGGTGGCTGACACTTGGAAGTGTCCATAGTTCAAAAAATGTATTATTATTGTTTTGTTCGTTCTGTTTTGTTTTTTAACATGCTCTGTTCCGGACACAGTGTGTCCACCCCGGGAAGCAGGCCCCTTCCCCATGTTTGGCCCACCTCGCTATGGCTTGGGATTAGGAGTGCCTGTTAGTTCCAGTGTTTTGTGGCCTGGTTTTGTCTTCTGAGGGGAGAGATGCTCTCAAGGAAATGAAAAAATACAAGGTCCCTGTGGTCAAAATCGCCTTTGAGAATTCTTCAGGAAGTGCCTTACTGGTGGTGCCCTTTGGTAGGTGCAGCTCCGGGCACCTCCCCCACACTGGGCAGACCACTGCCTCTCCGCGTGGAGGCAGTGAAGTGTCACTGGTACTTGGTGACTGGGGCATGCAGCAAGTGAATGTCTTTACACACTAGAGTCACACTCCACGGGGAAGGATGCTCCTGCTCGGAGAAGCAGCAGGCCTGTTTCCCTCACACCTTTTTTTTTTTTTTTTAATTTGCATATGGGCAGGAGGCACCAGAGATCGAACTCCAGACCTCCAGCACGGCAGGTCGGAGCTCTGCCCGCTGAGCCACGGCAGCCGCCCACCCTCACACCTTTTATATGCTCAGAACTGCCTGCGCTGTGTACCGTGCCACGTCTCTGTGCCTCTCTGTCTGTCTTCCTGAGCATGAATAGTTGAGTTTGTGAGGTTCAATGCCTGCATGATACACCTTGAGGCCTTCACAGACTTTAGTGACTGGTCAAGAGCTCAACTCTTGGGTTCCCTGACCAAATACCACGTCAGTCTCGTTCTTTATTTGGACCCTATTTCAGGATTTCTAACATTTATATTCACAGAGAAGCCAGTGACTCCTGCCCTCGAAGGCCGGTGCTTGCCACAGTGAACCTACTTCAAAATGATAGCTTTTTCCCTAAATGTAGGCAGTGTTAAAAGAGAGGGGCAGACATATTGTACGATTCCATTTGTATGAAATGTCCATCCAGGCAAATCAATAGAGACAGAAAGTAGATAGTGGTGGCCAGGGGCAGTGGTGGGGTGGGGTGGGGGAGCAGGGAGAGGGGAATGGGGACTGCTAATGAATATGAGGTGTCATTTTGGGGTAATGAAAATATTCTGGAATAAGAGAGTGGTGATGTTTGTACAGCTTGCGAATATGCTAAAAACCAGTGAATTGTACATGTTAAAAGGGTGAATTTTATGATAGGTGAATTATACATCAATTTTTAAATGTTTTAATGGAAAGGGAAGAGAATACTTCTATAAGAAGGAAAATTCAGACGGTCTTAGGATAAATAACAAATGATGAAAAAAAAAAAAAAGAGGGAGGACAGCCCTGCCGAATGTGGGAGGCACAATGCCCTTTCATCTCAGAGGGACTCAAAACCAGCCCATGGTCTTTAAGCAAACTTGCCTTAAAGAACTAAGCCTGCAAAAAAAAACCCCACAAAACTGCCATTTTTCTCCTTTCTTCAATTGATATGACACCCTATCTTTTTTGTCCTCTCATTTCAGGCAAGGTCAGACTGTGTTGAAATCTGAACTCTAATTATAAGAGACTATCAGAATCTGGAGAGCAACTGGGGGCGGTGGGGGAACAGCCAGGGAGCACGAGGAAGAGTTGAAGAAACTGGGACATCTTGTGAGGCAGGGAAGATAGTGGAAAGCAGCATGACTCCTGATTCCATTCCTACTTCTAGAAACTCTACAGAGATTAGCAGGAAAATGGACACCATCCTGAGCAGCTTAATGATAAATTCCAATCCTAAGTGAGGCAGACTGAGACCAGCAGCTCTTCAAGAAGTCAAGGGGCCACAGTGAGATACCTCTTCACACCCAGTAAGATGACTATTATCAAAGCAACAGAAAATAACAAATGTTGGAGGGGTTATGGAGAAAGTTGAACCCTTGTGCCTTGCTGGTGGGAAGATAAAATGGTACTGATACTGTGGAAATCAGTTTAGCTGTTCCTCAAGAAGTTAAACATAGAATTACATAATTCTACCTGTTCTAGTTTGCTAGCTGCTGGAATGCAATATAACAGAAATGGGAATGGCTTTTAAAAGGGGGAATTTAATAAGTTGCAAGTTTACAGTTCTAAGGCCAAGATAATGTCCCAATTAAAACAAGTCTATATATATGTCCAATCAAAGGTACCCAGGGAAAGCTACCTTGGTTCAAGAAGGCCGATGAAGTTCAGGGTTTCTCTCTCATCCGAGAAGGCACATGGGGAACACAGTCATGGTTTCTCTGTTGGCTGGAAGGGCACATGGTGAGCATGGTGTCATCTGCTAACTTTCTCTCCTGGCTTCCTGTTTCATGAAGCTCCCCAGGAAGTGTTTTACTTCTTCATCTCCAAAGGTCGCTGGCTTGTGGGCTCTCGTGGCTATGTCGTTCTTCTCTGCCTCTCTCTGAATCGCTCATTTTCCAAAATGCTTTCTCTTTTATAGGACTCCAATAAACCAATCAAGACCCACCCAAGTGGGTGGAGACATGTTGTTACCTAATCCAGCTTAACAACCACTCTTGATTAAATCACATCTCCAGGGAGATGATCTGATTATTACAGTTTCAAACATGCAGTATTGAATAGGGATTATTCCGCCTTTAAGAAATGGGATTTTGATTAAAACATGGCTTTTCTAGGGGACATACATCCTTTCAAACCAGCACACCATCCCAAAGGGAATACCTTATAAATTGAGTGAAAGTCAGACAAAAAGAAGCCACAAGGAGTAGCCAGAAGCTGGAAATCAACAGAACCCAGAAGAGCAAGGAGAAGATGCCGCTATGTTCATTGCCATGAGACAGAAAGGCCAAGAAAGCCAAAGATTGCTGCCAGCCAGAGGTTACTCACCCCAGGAGGAAGCAAGCCTTCTAGCCTTTGAAATCATGAGCTATTAAATTCCCATTGTTCCATCAATCCATTGCAAGGTATTTGGTTTAGCAGATGGGAAACTAAAAAACATGTATACATCATGCACCGTAATACACACATGTACATTTCCTAAAAACAAGGATATCCACTTATGTAATTTATGTATCAAGCTTGAGAAATTTAACAATGATATAAAGTTTATACTCTATATTCCAATTTTTTTGATTGTCCTAATAATATCTTTTTGGACCTTTTCTCCTCCATTATCAGATCCATCAGGATCATGTACTGCATTGTCATTGTCTCTTTAGTCTCTTTTTCTTTAAGTTGTGGAAACATGCATGCAACATCAACTTTCCCATCTCAATCATACAAGCACACAATTCAGGGGGATTAATCACCTTGACGGTGTTGCATTCCCCCCACCATCATCCGTTGCCAGAACTTTCCTATCGTCCCAAACAGAAGCCCCGCACTTATTATGCATTAACTCCCTATTCTCCCTACCCTGCTAATTCCCAACCACCCCCACCCCCACCCTTGCTAACCCCAAATAGGTACTTTTAAAGGAGGAAGAAAATTAGGCTAGCTGCAGGCTCCCCATTCGGGAACATTCAATGCAAAAGGACAGAAAGTACCTTTAAAAATGTTTCAGAGGAAAAAGTGTGACCAATAATATCATCTCCAGTCAAACTGACTCAGAAACAATAGGCAGACACTCTCAAACATGAAATAAGTCAGAGGCTTGAGTGGTCAAGAGCCCTTTTTTAAAAATTTTTTTTTATGAGGAAATCAAAATCTAGTCAAAAGAGGAATTTAAATAAATTAATTTATTTTGGAGTGGAGAAGCCACATAGGGGGCTAAATGGAGGACACTGAATCCATTTAAATAGACACCCAGGACTAAAGGGAAAAACAATATAAGAAGAACTGGGAGATGGGGAGAAGAGAGAAGAAAGGCAATATAACAGTATTAATCACTTTATCTCTTATAACTCGGAGTAAACCAACTCTATCTAAAATTGAAACATCTGATTTCAAATGTGATTCTTTAAAAACTGCAATGAATTCAACCTCTAATGGTTTTCATAATCTCTTTTTTTGGCAGGAAGTTTAGGAGGCTATTTTAGGAATTACTATCTCTGGTTGTGAAGAAACATTTATCTTAAGCTCAGAAATTTCTTCAATTTCACTTCTATAAATTAAATTAAATTTAATTTAAATTAGCATATGTGGTAGGTTGCATTATTTTTCTTAATTCTTCAACTGTTCCTGCATCCATACCTGGTAATATTTCAGTTCTTTTCACTGGAGATGGAGATTATCTCCCCACTTTATGGATGTTTGGGTTGGTCATCTGTATCAGTCAGGATTCAATTGGAGAAGCAGATCCACTATGAATGGCAGGGGTAGGCAAACATTTTCAAGGGCCAATAATAAATATTTTAGTATATATAAATAAATAATATTTTATTATTTATTATTTAGTAATATAAATAATAAATATTTATTTACAGTCTGTTACACCTACTCAACTTTACCTTAAGGCAGCTATAGTTGATATGTAAATGAATGGGTGTGGCTTATGTTTCAACAAAACTTTCTTTATAAAAACAGGCAGCAGTCTGGTTTAGACCCAGGAGCCACAGTTTGCCAACCCCTGAGTTAATAGGTAAGGGATTTATTATAGGAGCTAGACTTAACATTTGAGGAAGTGAAAGTCCAGGAGGAAAGTTGGAAGATCATAAATCAAGTCACCAATCAGTCAAGCTGAAAGCCATTCTCTAAGCCCATGTATGGTAGTTTGGGAGAAGCACTGTAGTCAGAGAAGCAAATCCATAACCAGAGTAAGTGTCTATTCCAGCAAGAACAAAGCATTTTCCTTTCCCTGGTGGAAGTGGTCCAATATAATCTACCTGCTACTAGGTTTTTAGCTGATCTCCAACTCTGGATATGATGCTATATCAAGTGTTCAAGGTTGGTCTCTGCTGTTGGAAGACTGAACACTCAGCAGTGACTATCATCAGATCAGTTTCTGTAGGTGGAAGTCCATGTTCTGAGATCATTTAATCCCACCATTGTTGATGACCGGAGTGGCCAGAGAAGGAGGCTGACTGACATACCCAGAATGCAACATTCTGTCCACTTGATTATATAATCCTCTTCTACTGAGATCACACTTTCATTACCATTCAGTGAAATCTATCAATATACCTGTTCTCCAAACCTCTGTGCCTTGAATTTTCCAATTGTGTTTCTTCCAAGTCACTGACCATTAATCCAAACCACTAGCCACAGCTCATGAATTGATGTAGACCCATACCTATCCCATATCTCCTTCCAGGCAAAATGAACAAACAGGTGAATTGGTAAAATTCTGCCCACTGGGAGTATTTTCCTGCACTACTGTCCAGCAGGTCCAGCCACCATGGGATTGTAAGGCTGTAGCTGTCCACTTTTGGATGATGTCTGCATATTGTGGTTTGTCTGCTTCAGTCAACTGATATTTGTCTACTTCTGTAAACTGGTCATAGGGAAATCCCAATGAAACCATAAGAACAGGCTGAGAGACAGAAAGCATTGTAGCAGGAATAGAGGTCATGGGAAACTAAGCCACTTCCTTTACAATTTACTTATGGCTTCATGTCTTACTTGAACTCAAGTTCTTATGCTGCTTCCACTTGATGATGGAGGGCTGCTGTGCATGTCCAACTTATGGCTTGCTGAGTCAAACAACCAGTTCATGACTGTCAGCTCATATTGCATGGTGACTTGCTAACTTGGTGGCCCAAGGTTAAGTATTCAGTCTCTACTAAGCCTAGTAGCAAGGAAAAGTTGTTTCTCAGAAGAACAGTAGTTATTCACAGAGGATGACAAAGCTTTGCTCTAAAATCCTAAGGATATGTGCTATGATTCACCTAAGGAACCTGACAAGGCTGCACTCAGCATTCTTATTTGCCACTGACTCCTCAAGCACCATGAATCTGTTGGGTCATATGGGTCAAGTGACAGAGTACTTTCCATGGCAGTCTGGATCCCCTGCAGGGTCTTGTTCCGGATCCCATTCAATCTGATCAGCTTTTCAGATCACTGGGTAAATGGATTGGAGTAGCATGCCAAATGAACTATCTGTTTCCTTCAACATCCAAAGAGGCCCTCTAGGTATTATGCCTTTTAATGGAGGAGGGTTCAGATGCAGCAATTTGTCTTTCATCTTGGAAGGGATATCTTGACATGCCCCAGACTACTGAGCCCCTAGAATATTCACCAAACTTCTAGGTCCCTGAATTTTTCTGGGGCTTATTTACTATCCTCTGGCACACAAGTATCTTACCAACGTGTCTAGAGTAGTTTCTACTTCCTGTTCTCCAGGTCCAGTTAGTATTATATCATCAACATAATGGACCAGCATGATGTCCTGTGGATGGAAAGGTACAGTCATTTGGGGAAGTCTAGGAAGAAAATTAACTGCATAAAGTTTTGGAAATGTACCAAGGTCCTCCCTCAAGGGGACACAGCCTGACCTTCATTCAAGGGACTCTGAGTCTATTAACTGGCTCAAGTCTAGGAACTGAATGAGAAATTGTAACTCTGTTTTGGCAATTCAAGTCAGAATTCCATCACTAGACCTTCAACTTTCCCACTTATACAGATTAAGTTAGACTTTAGTGGACTACCCATCTATTTAGTTCTAAGGATACCATGAGAACTAGCCAACACTAAAGATCTCTGCAAATCAGGCTATTCTCTTTACTGCTTTGACTCCATATGATAACCATACCTACTTTGTCATTAGTGATTAAATGCCACCCATTGAATTAAGGAGTCCAGGTCAATGGAAGCAGTTTCCATATATATTCCCAGCCTACAGAGAAGAATCACCACCAAGCTTTACAAGGATGCTGTGACTTACCTTGAACTTATTTTTCACAGCCTTGGTGAAAGGCATGTCCTATGGACCTTCCTGGGGAACATAAAGAGAGGTTCTCTATACAAGGAAGGAGTATATAAGACCCCTATTCAGTGTCTTACATGAAATTCCTATCTCTTAAGTCATTGGATACCTTCCTCTACAGTATTTCAAAGAAGCTCTGGCATTTCTACTTCATTTAGTGGATTCATATTTTAATCAAACATAAGCTTTTAGAGCCTCTCCTAGTCCCTCGGACTAACACATTGAATTCGAATTCTCTGTGTAGATTTCCTATCAATAAGTTAAGCCTGATCCAACTTTATATTCCTTTTACCTTGATCCCATACCCTTAAGATTCTTTCCCATACTCATTCCCCAGATTTCTGTCAATATAAATTAGAAAAAATCATGAATTATTTTAATGGATTTGTATTGCACCTTCTCATAGGTCATATTTTGTACCTCACCTAACATCCAAATCAGTAGGCCAAGTCCTTGATCTTGAGGCTTACTCTTGTGATGCTTATGTAGGTAGCAGAGAAGCTTAGTTTACCTATAGTCATGCCTAAGAGTTACTTCTGGAGGACGTCTTTTGTTGTTCAAATGTGTCCTCACTCCTTTAAGCCCAACTCTGTAAGTGAAATCATTGCCCTCCTCCCTAGGAGGGACTTGACATCCAGGGGTGAAAGTCTCCCTGGCGATGTGGGATATGACTCCCAGGGATGAGTCCTGGCACTGTGGGATCAACAATTCCATCCTGATCCAAAGGGGGAAAAGAAGTAACTAGTAAAGTATCAGTGGCTGAGAGAGTTCAAATGGAGTCGAGAGGCTACTCTGGAGGTCACTCTAATCAAACTTCAGTTAGACACTGCTACCTATCATAACTTGCCAAACCCCAACCAAAACCAACCAGCCAATCCTAAAGAATACCTGGGGCAATATATAAGATTCTACAAAGATTCCATGCACTAGGGTAACTTTCAGAAAACTACAACCTCCAGATGGGTCCCTGGACCAGATAAATCCTGAAACTCAGAGGAGCCAGAGTCTCCAGAAACTCAGTTAATTCCATCTCCCTATTCCATATTATTGACAGCCCCTTCCAACATGTTAGAATGGCCATAGCCTGAATACCCCTAAAGAGTGAGATAGAAAGATTAAAGGTGATGGTGGAATTATATAGAGAAAATAGGGTTTAATGAACAAATATGGTTGCAAATCATTAAATTGATATTTCTTTTAGTCTCCAGTATCTTAGAGCAGCTAGAAGTAAAAACCTAAAACTAACAACAACAAAAAATAAAAACAAAAACCTAAAATTGTGAAACTCTGAAATCTGTTCTACAACTAACTGTTGGGCTGTGCTTTGAAATTTATTGCTTTTTTTGTATGTATGTTATTCTTCACAAAAAAAAGAAGGAAATATCGATTGTGATGGTAAAAAAATATTTATTCCTTCTAGCCTCTTATGTTCTGGAGCAGTGGAGATGATGGTATGGTAGACCATGACAAACTCTGGGATCTGTCCTGTAACTATTTGTTGAAGAGTGCCCTGAAAATGATTGCTTCTTTCTTTCTTTGCTTTCCACATATGTCATATTACACAATTTAAATAGTTGAAAAAAAATCATCTGTGAAGATGCTGTGAGCAGGCCAACTTCACAGCCCCACATGAAAGGATGGGGTGATATGGGGAACCATTGCTCTATTGGTGGATAATATATTCATTACCATCCTGGCTTATGGGATCCTTCACTACATGGACACAAGGTTTTCTCAACAGACTCCCAATCTCTCTAAGAAAAAGATCCTGAAGATACCAGTTTCTAGGTCCTCTTTAGAAATGGAGAATTCCATGCTTTAGAAATGGAGAATCTGTATGACATTCAAGCTTGAAAAGCACTGGCCTATACCCCTCATTTATGTGTGTCTGTGTGGGTTATTGAAGTAGAACACACATACAGAAAACTGCTATATCATCAGAGTGTAGCTTGATGAGTCATTATCAAAGTGAATGCACAGTGAATACCAGCACCCAGATTAAGAAACAGAAGGCTACCAGCATCCCAGAAGAACCCTTTCCCCATCACCCCCCATACCCCATCACCAATATTTTGACCTCTAACAGTACAGGTTAATTTGGCCAGTTTTTTCCCTCATATGATGGAATCATATTGTATATACTCTTTTGGATCTGGCTACTTTTGCTCCAAATTATGTTTGGGAAGCTCTAAATTCCTTACTGGGAACGCCAAAATCCATTGTGTATTTACACATTATGTACTGTCTCCAGCTTCCAGTGTCTTCCATCTCCAGTAATGTTAAATAAAACCCATTTATTCAAATCAACAGCTATTGAGAACGTAGACTGTGACAGGGGCTGAGCCCTAAAATGTATTGCCAAATTGAGAGTTCTGTTTCAGGGCAACATCCTGCCTAAATCTTTTTCAGGGATGTGGAAGAATCACAATGGTATGTGAATTCAGTCTTTGAAAGGAATTTATTATCTGCCCTAAAAAACACCCCAAACTGCAGCTTCAACCACAGCTACAAAGCAGCAGCAGGGTACTCGCTTATACCTTTTGAACACATAATAAAATCTAGGTCCAGTAAGTTTCTGGCTCGATTATACTTTTTCTACTTTTTCAAATGTTACTTGGTTAAATATTGGGACTTTCCTGGCTAAAAGTTAGAATGCTCTCAAAAATACTTGGCGCCTGTGCTTCTCTTGAGTCTTCAGAAATGATCTGCAGATACTCACCACTGGTTCCTTCTTGGATGTTTGTGGCACTTAAATCCTCTGTTCTAATTAGTTCTCCTTAAGCATTGCTATGAGACCAATGCTAGGTCATCTTTTTTCTGGGCCTTGGTTTTCTCATCTTAAAATAGGAGAAAATGTACTATATTAGAGGGTTTTTAGCCTGGAATCCACGAGTCCTGTAGGGAATCCATCAAGATTGGGTATGTGTGTTTTTCTAAGGAAGGGGTCTAGGGTACAACAGCCCCCTGAAAATTAAGCGGCATTGTGTTAGACCATCCCCTAGGACCTTTCCAGCTCTAACAATCAGCAATTATGTGGCTACTTGTGTCAATAGGAGGGCTTAACTTTTGCTAAGTGTCTGGCTCCAACTAAGCTCAGAAATAAAGACAAGATGACTCACCTTGCCTTTTTGCTTCCGTAAATTTTTCTGCCCTATCAGAAAGGATATCGTAAAACTGCAGTGCCTCTCAATAACTCCCCACTCTGGTGTCTGCAGGTGAGTTAACATCCAGGGCCATTTCACTGAAAATAGCACAGTCCCTTAAATTTAATGTGATGCCTGCCCAAGTCCAGTCGTATTTAGCTGGCTTGTTTTTGTTTTTGTTTTTTTAATTTTTTTATTTTTCATTAATTAAAAAAAATTACAAGAAACACAAACATTCCCAACACATACACTCAGCAATTCACATCATCACATAGTTGCATATTCATCAAAATGATCATTTCCCAGAACATTAGCATCAATTCAGAAAAAGAAATAAAAAACAACAGAAAAAATATAACAAACAGAAAAAAAAAAATTTTACAGGCCATACCCCTTACTGATCCCTTTCATTGATCACTAGCATTTCAAACTAAATCTATTTTAACATTTGTTCCCCCTGGCTTGTTTTTTTAATGATGTATCTATTGTAAGCCTTAGAACTTGTTTGCAGGTCTAGTTCTCATAACCAAATAAATGTGAATATACCAATATATTTTGAATAGTTCAATGATACAATTTTTTTCTTCCTAGAGAAAGGGCTCTGCGGCTGCCTCAAGTGGATGAACGCATTCAGGTTTGCCTCATCATTTAGGGGCGCTAGCCTGTGACCTGAGCAAAGGAGTGAATCAGAATGCTTCCCTCCCTCCTAAGGCCAGAGCTCATTATTTACCATGCACTAATGTTAGGTTACACTTTCCCTCCACGTAGCTGATTTCCCTGGCAGCACCGAAGCAACTACCGAAGCCAGAAGTTTTCATCACAAATTGCCTTGGTAAGAGGAGCCTTCTGGTACATAGGGCAAGACACGTTGGGCCCTTAAATGATGTCCCTAATATTTATATTGGTTTCACTGCGGGTGAAAGAGGTGCTTGCTGGGCTCATCCTCTTCCTAAGAATATCCTTCTCCGTTTCTAGTTATCTAAAGAAGTAGAGCTCCGTGGTAGGCATTTGCTACTCATAGTGTAGTCTGCACCTGTGGGAGCTTGTTAGAAATGCAAATCTCGGCCCCACCCCAGACCTATGGAACCCACAATCTGCATTTTAACCAGATTCCCGGGTGATTTCTCACTGAAAGGCACATTTAAAATTTGAGAAACACAGCCAAGGAATGACGCAAACCCATCACAAGCAGTCAACCCCTAACTGCTATTATGTCTGTGATTTTTCAGCAAATCATCAACAATCCATAAATGTCAGCTCCCATCCTTCCCCCCTTACAACTCTGAGACCCGCTAGAGAGGTTTACAGGAAGGGAGGGGAGGAGAAACAACCCAGAAGAAGAGAAACTTGGGGAAAAGAGAGAGAGGAAGTAACGAAGGAGGAAAAACAATGAAAGAAGGAGCGAGGTGAGGGAATGGCCAGCCACAGTCAGGGGCACTCAGAGAAGGTGCAGGATCTCGCCGTTGCCTCCATCCAAGCTGTACACCTGAGCCCTCTGAACTCCCCCTCACAGTTTTCTCCATACTCACATGCTGCCTCACATATTTACTTATCTAATGGTTTTCAAAATCAACTCACTTTTACTTAAACATTAATTTTGAGAAGAAAGTTCAAGTGTAGGGTTTTATGTGCTTATTATATTCTTTCTAATATACATTGGGATAGATGCATGACTATTAAGATTTTGCTAAATATTGTCCATAAACCCTCCAAATGCACCCTGGTGATGTGGGACATGTGCTCAAGAAGAAGGATTGTGCAAGTGGTGCACGAAGGCCCCCTTAGAGCTGGGACAAATGTATGGAGTTGGTTATTTTTTCCTGATGTTTTAAACTACACTGCAGGACACATGGAGTGGTTATAGCATCATCCTGCATTCAGGCAGGATAAAGCAGCAGTTGACTGCAGATCAAACTCTTGGAAGATCATTCATCTATAACCCTACTGAATTCTTAGGGGTAGGGACTAAAGAGTAACAAGTAAATGTTCATTCAATACTCCAGGTAACTTAAGGTATGTTAGGTTTACTAAGCCCCTTACTAGAACTGCAACATAAAGCCATAACCTGGGGTCAGGGCGTGGATCAAAATGAGAGAGAAGCCCTCATCTGGAAGTTGCATGTCTGAAGGAGCCCGGTTCTATCTAATCTCCTGTAAGGTCTGTAAGAAGACCTTAGCAGCTGGTCTTCACAAAGTTTTCAGCAATTTAGAGAATTTACTCTTTATCTTTTGAGAAAGGAGGGAGATGCAGAGCAAGCCAAAGAGATTAGAATGTGAACACAGTGAGTGCTGCTTTTTTAAAGAAACGTGGAGAAACAAACAAAAAATCCAATAGGAAATAACCAAGAGCGTGTTACTTTTTGAAGGAAACATGGAGAAAACAAACAAACAAACAAAAAAATCCAATGGAAAACAGAAAATAACCAAGAGGTCAGAACAAACATTAGAAAAGAAGGTAGCAATTATTGAAATGCGTGAGTCAGCAGCAGTTCTCAGGAATTTAACAGGTTCTCATACATAGGAAGGTGACAGCCTCTTTTCTATCTCCACTGAGAACATGACATAAAAGAAATAGACTCAAATCGTAGCAAGAGGTAAAAGGAAGAACTTTGACTTGTTAGCACTATTAGTCACTGATCCAAACTAACAAAGGAAATAAAGGGCTCACCTCTGAAGATGTTTTTCAAATGGATAGCTTAAAAAAAACATCACCCTGCCTCTGTTGTGGATTAGGTGTGGCCCCGACTGGAGGTTAGATGCCAGGTGGCAGAGTCTATGATCTCTTTCAGTCCAACTATAAAAAAAAACTCCAAGGGCTCCAGTCTTTTCAGGCAGTACAATTAACTACATTGCATTAAATATTGCTTGTGATAAGTGGACCATCAGTGGAAGCTGAGTCTTTTCTGATATTCATGCCTCTGTGCTTTAAAGGAAGGAGGTCTCCTTACAAAGCTTTTTGTAAATAGACTCTCTGCAAATTGTCAACAAGATACTAATTGCGCCGTAAGAGGAGGGAGAAACTTGTAATGTAAATAAATTCTGTGATAAGCTTTACCATAAAACTGAAGATCTTTAATAAATCCAGATTTCGAAAAGTGAGGTGGAAGAACTCAACCAAAGAAGAAGAATGGATGACTCTCACACCCAGGATAGAAGTTTGGGGCAGCTGGCAAGCACCCAGTGGGTGTAAAGCAGTTAGTACAGAGCCTTGCCCTTGGGAAGCAGGTAGTGCATGGAACCCCTTAGAATACTGCTATTAGCCTGTTGGACACTGGCTGCTCTCTTAACCTCTCTGTGTAAAGGCCAGAGGTGACCACAGATCCATGTTCCATTTAGTAATCATCACTTTCTTAAAGTCTCTGTTCAGGAACCCACAGTGGTTCAAATCTAAGCTCCCCAGATGTGCATCCAAAATCCTCTCTCACCTACCCCAAACCCCCACCCTCTGCTCCACTTGGGTCAGGCCAGTTTTCTCTGCTCAGCAACTTCCTGCTCAGGCCTTTCCCACTCTTGTGAGAGGAATGGGCTGAAAATAAATGGGTTGAAAATTATTCCCATCGATGGGAGCTGAAATATAGGTTGAAGATAACTGTGGACAAAATGTGAATATATGAGCCCAAAGTCCAACTCCTCCTCTTCCTCCTCCAGTGCCCTCCCTAAAATAATCAACAGGAAATGGCCCACACAGTTCATGAAATAGAAGGAGCTTGTACTTCCCCCGTGAAACTCTCCAAGGGATTATCTGAAAATACATTGTGATTGCCATATATATGGTTTACTTGAATAATTTTATATATATTCTTAATACCGTTTAGTAAAGAGGTCAGATTTTATTGCTTTTGGTCAAAAGCCAGAGTTAGATTACAGAACAAAGAGCAGCACAATGTAATCTTGAGTTAAAGAGTCAGAATGAACAACATTTCAGAGGAACTTTCAAAGGACGAATTATTTCTGGGTCAAGTTAACTGTAGAGTCTAAAATAACTTCAGCAGCTAGTTAGAAAGATAAACTCCAAAAGTAATGTGCCGAAAACATATCTCACATGAATATCAGTTAGAACGTTAGTAATATTGTCCAAGAACTTTCTGGTGAAAAGCGTTTAAAGACTGGAAGAGCCCAAGTGTGTCAGTCATCAGTCAGGGCTGCCGAATGGGAAATGGATTCCAGGAAAGGCATGTCTCAGTTTGGAAAAGAGAAAGTTGTCTAGTGAGTGCACCATTATGGTCCAGCCTAGTCATGGGCATTGCCTATTGGACAGCTAGAGATTCGGCTGCAGAGATTTGTGCTGCCAAGAGGCTATCTTATTTGTCTGTTTATTCTGCCTTGTGTCCCAAAGACTTTCATTCTCTCCTACAGGTGTTCAGATGCATTTAATACTCATCTCCACTTTGGCTGCATAGATACACATGTGGAGAGTCCACCATTCCAGCCCACCACATAGCGCTCCCAAGCAGGTATATTTTGTGTTTGATTACTGAACTGCTAATGCATTCGCAGTGTTTTTTTTTTTAACCCTTGTCATGGAAATTTTTTTCTTTCACAAAAACAGAACAGTATAATGAACCTTACTATGTCTGTTCTCACCCCCCACTTCAATAATTATCAATATTGATAATTATTGAATAGTTCATATAAATTTAATCATATATACACAGTAATTTGTGGCTGGCTTCTTTCACTTGGCATAATGTTTTCAAGGCTCATCCATGTTGTAGTACTTCGTTCCTTTTTAAGGCTGAGTGATAATCTATTGTATGGATATAGCATGTTTTTATTATTCATTTATCAGTTGATGGACACTGTGGTAGTTAGATTCAGGTGTCAACTTGGCTAGGTGAAGGCACCTAGTTCTATTGCTGTGGACATGAGCCAATGGCATGTGAACCTCATCTGTTGCTGATTACATCTGCAGCCGGCTAGGAGGCATGCCTGCTGCAATGAATGATGGTTGATTTAATTGGCTGGTGAAATGAGAGAATGCAATGTAGCACAGCAAAAGCAGTTCAGTATACCTCATCTCAGCACTCGCAGCTCAGCCCAGGCCTTTGGAGATGCAGAAAGGAATTACCCCGGGGAAAGTTGTTGGAACCCAGAGGCCTGGAGAGAAGTCCAGCAGAGACCATCCTGTGCCTTCCCACATAAGAAAGAACCTCAGTTGAAAGTTAGCTGCCTTTCCTCTGAAGAACTAACAAAATAAATCCCCTTTTATTAAAAGCTAATCCATCTCTGATGTGCTGCATTCCAGCAGCTAGCAAACTAGAACAGACACAAAGGTTTTTCCATTTTTGAGCTATTATGGATAATGTTGCTATGAACATTTATGTACAAATTTTTGCATGAACATATGCTTTTAATTCTTTGGGGGCTATCCCTAGGAGTGGAATTGCTAGGTCACATGGTAACTCTATGTGTAACAATTTGAGGAAATAAATGTTTTCCAAGTTGACAGCACAATTTTACATTCTCACCAGCACTAGATGAGGCTCCAATTTCTCATCCTTTTAAACCTGCTTTTATTCTAGCCATCCTAGTGGGTATGAAGTGGTATCTAACTATGGTTTTTATTTGATTTCCCTGGCCTAGGCTAGAAATAGTCCAAACTAGAAGAGAGGGGTATTTGAATGGGTGGTAACATGGACGTTCAATTGTTTGACAGTGATTGCAGGAAAGAGGGTGTGAGACCATCAGACCAGCACTAAGTGTATTAGAGGTTCCCTGAAGTCAGTAGATGGATGTGGCAATGATAAGTGGCATAATCAGAATTCAGGCCTCCAAGGGGAGAAGCTGTTAAATAATGGTAATGAAATACCAATTTGTTTCCAATACAAAACTCTAAGTCCCCAGGGGCAGGAACAATGCCTTCTTTTTGAGACCTAGATTAGAAGGTACGCCATAAGTATTTTTGGAATGAATGGAAGCATTGCTGGGCAGCAAGGACTAAACCATTTCCTGTTCCTGCCCTGGAGTCAGGAATCTGGCAAGAAAAGGAAGCAATGTGATGGAAAGAGGCATGGTTGATACCCCAGGAATGGGTTTGGTAAGGTAGTAGGCAGAACCAGATGAGTTGAGTCATGAGGTATTGCAGAGGAGGGAGCCTGCTCCTAGGATTTAGTATAAATTCCAGATTATATACACATAACCCTAGGGAAGAGTATGTGGCTAATTCAGTGAAACCCATTCACACTTCAATAAAAAGCTCAGAGCACACACAGGTCTTTCTGATGGAGGATCGGTTTTATCTCTTCCTTGAAAGAGGTTTACTGAAAAAAGAGTAGTGTAATAGAAATCAAACACAGATCAGGAGTCTAATCCCCCCTGTGCTAACCAAGTGTATGCCCTTTTTAATAAATGCTGAATGACGAGCTTGCTGGGCCTCAGTGTCCTCACTTTACAAAAGGGCTACTTCTTTGTCCTGCCCATTTCATGGGACTGCTCTGATGATAAAAATGAAAGCTATTTCAAAACATTTTCTCATTTAAGTGCTACGAATTATCCCATTACAATGAATTTTAGATAACTATCCCTTGTGCTTTAAAATGCCTTATTGAAATAAGTAGGTCATCTACAGGGGGAGGGGGGAGTGGAATTTTGTGTGATCCGCACACCTGGTAATATTTATCACAAGTTTGACTCCCATACAAAAGTGAAGTATTATTCACACCCAACTTCCTCCTGTTTTCTGTCCTCATCCAGAGTATAATCTTCAAAGCACCATTTCTTCATCTTGGTCTTGCTCTTTTGGGAAGTAAATATATTTGGATGTTTGTTATTAAAGCTGCACTCTCCCTAGAGAATGTGTGCTGTTCAGCAGCAAAGACAGTAGAATAGGAAACATCTAAAGCAACAAATAATAATTCTAACCTAGGCAGTGTTATGTCTTGTAGACAAGTTGCTAAACTGACCTGTGTCTTGATTTCTATAAAGTTATCTTGGAAAGATTCTGATAAGAATCTTCCATGCAGAACTGGAAGGCAGATATCTCCCTTGGTGAGGGAGGAATGTGGTCACTTCAGAGTTGTAACTTGAGTGGATCCAAGAAAATACGTTTTGAAAAAGTGGCAAAAGAAGTAAAATTACTTGCTACGAAGGTAAAATGGGACATGCAGTGAGAGCTGTGTATTGATAAGAGAATTCGAGAACTTAGTAAAAGGACACCATGAAATCTGTCGCCTGTTTCTGGTTGACCAGATGAAGAATGGTTCATTTTAAAAGGAAGATGGTATTAGGGTAATTCTTAAGTTGGCGATTCTATTGCATGTCAAAGGGAGACAAACCTGGTGAACCTTGGGCCTGGAAACACACGATGGGGTTAGGGTTGAAGAACAATGGGATGTGCTATTGAGCAAGATATGGAGGCACCTGGTTGAAAAGTATCCTGAGAATACAAAAGTCCAACAGCTATGGTTTTCTAAATAAATATAATTCTTACTGAGTAAGAAAAGAGAGAAAAAATAAAGAGAAAAGAATGGGACAAAGAAAGAAAACAGAATGTCAATTCAAATTAAGAGGGGCAGAATGTGACAAGGCGGGGGGTGGTATTGTAGAGGTCAACTTAGTAGCACTGTTCAGCTCAGGGGAAGTAAATAGGACCCAAATTTAGAGAGGCCCCTGAAATTACCCTTATCTTCCAGTAATCAGGATTCCCCTTCTTTTCCAAATATACCTAGGGCTTAGTACACGAGGCAGGGGGAAGCCCTTCAAAAGCCACTAGGGATTACAGACCCAGAGCAGGCATCCTCTCCTCACTGGCACCACCTCCTCTAACCCAGCAGCAACGTCGGCAGCACAGTGAGCCTGGGGAAGGCCCAGAATTTAAGTCATTGGAGGAAGCTGCAGGGAGGCCTGACTCACCCTGTCCTCAGTCACTCTGATCACGGGTGGGCAGGCCAGCGGATGATGAATCACTGAGAGCTGTGAATTCTATTCTGAGCTCTGCCAAGGACACGGATGCTCTTGTTGGCACCCTGGCATCTTTAGCAGCTTCTTTCCTTCCTGGTCTGGCTGCCAGGATACAAATGCTGACAGGAATTGGGTAGTTGAGGGTTATTTTTTTTAGCCCAAGACAGAAACCATCTAACCCTTTCTGTTGTTCCTTCTTTCCTTCTGAGTTCTTGGAAATCACTGATAGGAAACTGGAACTGAGACAAACTTCTTCCAAGCCTGGTGGAGGTAGCCTAGTTGAGAGGGCCATTCAGGGCAGGGCAGGGCAGGGCAGGGCAGGGCATACCTTGTGGAATTTCTCAAATGAATCACCTGGCTATTTATTTTGACTGAAAGTACTCAAGAAGTGTGCAATTTTCTACAAGGAAAAATCAGACTGTCACCTACAGCTCTACATAATTGTTTGGCACTTGGGTTATTTCTCAATCACTCTGGCTCCCACATGGTCTGTGATAACTTAGGTTCATGTAAGCTAAAGAGTTTAGTGCTGTACAGACTATATCAAACCCTCAAAATGCTGCTGGACACAGTCATCAGGAATTTAAATAAGACTGTGTGTGTAATTTCCTTACACAACTCTATTAAATTGCAAGGGAATCTGCAAGGGATAGACAGCTGTCCTCCATCCTCACATTGTCTCACAGACTCTTGGAAAAGCAATGGTTGTGACTTTAAGGAAAGTCACTTACTTAAGGAAAACGGGAATGTAGCGCATTCCTTTAGCCAGTATTTAGTGAATACCCACTATGAGGAAAGTATTTTGGGAGTTACAAAGATGGAGACATCCCTTGGGAAAATTAAAACTGGTAGTAGACTGGGTGGGCCATGGTGGCGCAGCAGCAGAGTTCTCACCCTGTCATGCTGGAGACCCGGGTTCTATTCCCGGTGCCTGCCCATGCAAAAAAAAACTGGTAGGAGAAAGAGTAGTTTTGTATAAGCACAAAGCCCTCTGGGAAATAAGAAAAGACAATTATCTGGTTTGATGCAAGTTGGGAAGGACTCATGAACTGTGCCTTAGAGAACAAGTATCATTTCCACAAGAGAAGACACAGGACGGATACTAAAGGTGAAGAGAACTGTCCCATTTTTCTACAAAGATGTAGGAAGATAAAAGTCAAAAGGCACATGGTTGTGGACATGCAGGGCCTAAATGACAGGCTGAGAAGCTTGGGCATGATCTAGTTGGTGTGGAGAATCCACTGAAGACCATCAACAAGGTGGGAGTAATGGCTGAATCAGGACCTCCAGAAGCTCAGACTTGCAGTTGCATGCAAAATCGATTGAAAAGGAGGGAAGGCAGAGGTTGAAAACTAGGGTTTTAATTTTACAGGATTAATGAAGGCTGAATGAAGGTGGTGACAATGGGGATAGAAAAAAAAATCAGGTGTGTACGTTATGGAGGTGATTAAACAGAGCCTGGATATTCACTGAATGTGAGGAAATAAGAGGGGTAGTAAAAGGCATTAAGGTGATTCTGGAAAACTAGGAAACACTAGAGATGGATGTGTTATTTCAACTAGGGAAAAAGAAACTGGACTGGACTGAGAAAATGTCAGTGCCATTAACAGGCAAATGGACATCAGGAGAAGGAATAGATTTGGGGGATGTTTTTCCCTTGTGAAGGTAGACAGGCCATGTAGATGCCAGAACACAATCCAAAGTGCTTAAGAGAGTGGTCAGGGCTGGAGGGATCTGGGAGTCATTCACACAGGGATAACAGAGGAAACGGGGGGATATGGTAATACTGGCAAAGAAAAGCATTTGGAAGGTGGAACTAACCAACTACATGGTTGGTGGAACTACATTTATAGAGTGAAAGAAACAGAAACAAAATAGGGGTGGGGAGGATTAGTGTTTATTGGGTTCCAACCATCCACCTTTGCTAAGAGATTTGCATATAATATTATCTGTAAAGTATTTTTCCATTTTACAGATGAGAAAACTGAATTTCAGGACTCATACTCCCCAATATCAAACTTACTACAAAGTAATAATAATCAAGACTGTGTGGTACCAGCATAAGGATAGACATATATATCAATGGAACAGAATAGCCCAGAAATAGACCCTTACATTTATAGTCAAATGATCTTTGATTACTTGTGTTCCAAAGGTGCCAAGACAATTCAATGAGGAAATAATAGCCTTTTTAATAAATGATGCTGCAGAGCTGGGTATCCACATGCAAAAGAATGAGCTGGACTCCTACCTAATACCATATACACAGATAAGTTCAAACTAAATCATACATCTAAAAGTAAACGTTGAAACTATAAAACTCTTGGAAGAAAATATAGGAGTAAATCTTCGTGAAGTTTTGTTAGGCAATGGTATCTCAAATATGACACCAAAAGCAGAAGCAACAACAACAGAAAAAACATAAATGGGATGTCTTCAAAATTTTTATTAAATTGCGCTTCAAGAGACACCATCAAAAAAATGTAATCCACAGAATGGGAGAAAATATTTGCAAATCACATATCTGAAGAGTACTTGTATCTTGAATACATAAAGAATCCTTCCAACTCAACAATAAAAAGACAACCCAATTAAAAATGGGCAAAGGAGACATTTCTCTGAAGAAGATATACAAATTGCCAATAAACACATAAAAATAGGCTCATCATAATTAGTCATTAGGGCAGTGCAAGTTAAAATCACAAAAACACATCATTGCAAACTCAGTAGGATAACTAAAATAAAATTTTAAAAAGACAAGTGTTGGTAAGAATTATGAAGAAATTGGTAGCTTCAGAGCTTTCTGATAAGATTGTGAAATGGTGCAGCTATACTTTGGTAAATAGTTTGGCAGTTCCCCAAAATGTTAAGCAAAGAGTTACAATACATTCCAGCAATTCTACACCTAGGGATATAAACCCATGGGAATTGAAAATACATGCCCACACAAAAGCTTGTGAACAAATGTTCCTAGCCGCATTATTCGTGATAGCCAAAAAGTAGGAATAACAAATGTTCATCAGCTGATGAATGGATAAACAAAATGTGATACAGCCATATAATAAAATATTATTTAACCATAAAAAGGAATGAAGTATTAATTCTTGCTACAAGATGGATGAGCCTTGAAAACACCATGCTAAGAGAAAGAAGCCAATCATAAAAGACCACATATTAAATTATTCAATTTATGTGAAATATCCAGAATAGGCAAATACATAGATGCAGAACATAAATGAGCAGTTGCCAAGAGTGACTCCTAATCAATATGGGGTTTCTTTCAGGGGTGATGAAATGCTCTCAAATTGATTGTGGTGATGGTTGCACAACTCTGTGAATATACTAAAAACCATCAAATTTTAAATGAGTGAATTGTATGGTATGTGAATCATATCTCAAAGTTATTTTCTTAAAGGCATGTTATTATTTAAACAGAAAATAATGTGTTGGAGAGGATGTGGAGAAATTGGAACTCTTGTGCAATGCTGGTGGGAATGTAAAATGGCGTAGCAGCTGTGGGAAACAGTTTGCAGTTCCTCAAAAAAAGTGAAAAATAGAATTGTTGTAAAATTTTGAATTATAACTTTGAAACTCTACTCAGAAACGTGTACACCAATGTTCACAGCAGCATTATTCACAAAAGCCAAAGCATAGAAACAACCCAAGTGTCTGTCAATAGATGAAAGGATAAACAAAATGTGGTATATACACACAGTGGATAAAGGAATGAAGCGCTGATATATGCATCATGGACGAACCCTGAAGACAACATGTTGAGTGAAATAAGTCATACGCCAAAGGACAAATATTGTATGATTTCTCTTACATGAAATATCTAGAAGAGGTAAATTCTGTAGATTACAGGTTACCAGGGGCTGGTGAGAAGGAAAATGGGGAATTATTGTTCAATGGGTACAGAGTTTCTGTTTGGGGCGGGGAGAAGGATGGAAAGTTTGGTAATGGATGATAGTGATGTCAGCACAACATTGTGAATGTATTTAGTATCACTGATTTTTATATTTGAAAATAGTTAAAATGGCTAATTTTATATCACATATGTTATCGTGAGAAATCCTTTCTAAAAATGGCTTAAAAGGGCAGGCCACGGTGGCTCAGCAGGTAAGAATGCTTGCCTGCCATGCCAGAGGACCAGGATTCGATTCCTGGTGCCTGCCCATGTAAAAAAAAAGAAAAGAAAAGAAAAATGGCTTAAAAAAAAAAAGGAAGAGAGGTGTTCAACACTATTACAAACAATACAGCAGTAGAAGAGAAGTGTAGCCGCTGCTGACTTTCAGATCTCTGGTCTCTTAGATTTCCTAGTTAGAAATGAGGATTCACACAAGAACTCAGAATTAATCCAGTAAATAACAGTCACTTTAGATATCTGAGCAGGGTAGTAATACCACAAAAATACTGTTTAACAAGAGTATCCTAAGAGTTCAGCATGGGACAGCCTGGAACATGACAAGACTGGAAATGGGAACACTAAAAATAAAGCTGTTGGGAGTAACTCAGGTAGAGGATGGTGGTTAGAAATCAAAATGAAAGATGAAGTGGAGAAGCAAGAAAGAGGCAGCAACACCTGGAGGCTGGCTACATGCAGAGAGAAAAAAATGTGTCACAAATTATCCTTAAGGCTATGAGCCTGGGGGAACTAGAAAATTGCATTGACAATGGTTACACAGAAACCAGAATGTGTTAAAATTAGGGTAGAGTTGAGGACTAAGAGTCTAGTAATAAGAATTATTTAATGAGTAAGACTCTGGATATGCCTTGAGGTTTAAGGTTACTCATAAATGTTTCAAGCAGCTTATTCAACAAAGACCACTAGAAAAATTATGTGGGTGTTGGGATTACAGGCAACAAGGTGAGAAAATTAGCTGTGTTAAAATTGGGCCCCATGACATCCAGGGGTGAAAGTCTCCCTGGTGGCGTGGGAAATGAGCCCTAGCACTGTGGGATCAGCAATTCCATCCTGACCCAAAGTGGGGAAAGAAGTGTAATGAATAAGGTATCAATGGCAGAGTTCAAATAGTCAAGAGGCTACTCTGGACGTCACTCTTACGTAAGCTTCAGTTAGACATTGCTACCTATCATAACTTGCCTAACCAACCAAAATCATTCCAGCCAATCCTAAAGAACACTTAAGGCATTATATAAGATTCTACAATGGTTCCATGCACTAGGGTAACTTTCAAGAAACCTACAACCTCCAGATGGGTCACTGAACCAGATAAATCCTGCAACCTAGAGGGGCCAGCCCCTCCAGAACATCAGCTAGTTCCATCTCCTTACCCCATATTATTCACAGCCCCTTCCAACACGAAAAATTTAGAATGGCCATAGCCCAAATACTCCTAAAGAGTGGGATAGAAAGATCAAAGGTGATGGTGGAGTTATATGGAGAAGGTAAGGTTTAACAAATTACTATGATTGCTGAATCATTAAATTGATATTTCTTTTAGTCTCCAGTATCTGAGAGCACCTAGAAATAAAAACCTAAAATTGTGGAATTGTAACTATACCAAACTCTGAAATCTGTTCTACAACTAATTGTTGTGCTGTGTTTTGAAATATATTCCTTTTTTTTTGTATATATGTTATTCTTCACAAAAAAAAAAGAAGGGAAAAGTCGACTGTGATGATAAAAAAAATATTTATTCCTTCTAGCCTCCTATATTCTGGAGCAGCTAGAAGGAAAATTCTGAGAGGATGGTACGGCAGTCATTGACAAACTCTGGGATCTGTCCTATAACTACTTGTTGAAGAGTACTTTGAAAAACATTGCTTTTTTTTTTTCTTTGCTTTGTATATATGTTATATTATACAATTTTAAAAAGTAAAAAAAATTGAGCCTCAGAGGCACCAGTCTTTCCAAAAATATCCACCAGCGAACCCTCTATCCAATAATGTTGACACCCCTTTTCAACAGGAAGTTTGGTCATTGCCCAAATATTCTTGGAAACTAGGAGAAAGACCAAATGAGAAGGAGTTGTAACAGAAAAGATATGATTTAACAAATGATTGTGACTACTGAATCAATATAATGTTAGTTCTTGTTAGTCTCTAGTATATTAGAACAACTAGAAGGAAATACCTGAAATTGTGGAACTGTTACCCATACCCTACTTTGAAATTTGCCCTATAACTACTTGTCTATCTATACTTTGAAATTCATCACGTCTCTGCATATATATTATAGTTCACAATAAAAATTGTTAAAAAAAAAAAATTGGGCTACCAGCAGGTCATCATAGTGATTGCTAGGCAATTTAAGATTGGAAAAATATATAACAAATTGGGACTAGATATACATACTCGGTAGTCATCTGTAGATTTGGAAAAACACAAAGATGTGAGCTTTCTAAAGGATAGAGTGGAACGAAAGTAACAGAGGAAATTATGACATTCATTAAACATTTATTAAATTCTACCTCTCATTTAACCAGACACTGTACTAAGGGATTAAAAAATTATTAGAATTAATCCTGACTTTCTAGAATTTTGTGGACTGATGGAAACGACACTGAAAATAGAATATGAACAAGAGTCTCTGGAATACAGAAGAAGAAATAATTTTGTCTAGAGAGTTTTCTTGGGTTTAAGGATTAAGAGGAAATCATATTGGAGAGGGAAGTAGAGTACAAAGAATGACAGGTAGTCAACAGTGTCAAAAATAAAGAACTGGACTACCAGGTTTGATCAAAAGGTAATAGCTGGGGAAATACTTTCAATAAATCTAAGATTATAAGCCTATAAAATTGAAAGGCAGTGACAAAAGTTGTCTTCAAATATATTAAGAGAAAATGTACATCTGTGTTGCTTCAGAAGGATGAATTAGAACCAACAGGAAAATTATAAAGGGATTTTTACTTAAGATATTATAACAAAGTTTCAAACATTCAGAGCCATCCAAAATTGGCATGGCCTCACAAGGGAGAGAGCACTCGGTCACTGGAAGAGTACTATTTCAAGTTCAAACCAGCAACCACTCTAAGGGATGATAAGGAATGCATACTCTAGGAAAGAGGTGGATGCAAGCTTACTTTTAGGTCTAAGTTCTATAATTCAAAACTGAATTCTAGATATAAGGAAAAGTTAATGGGGGGAAAAATGAAGTTAGCACAGGTCACCCATTTGGGAAAATCTGTTCACTGTTCATAGTAGAAGGGATGGCAGCCACAAGGGGTGGGAGGAATGACTGAGGTTCTCTCCTTTCCCTGTGGCCTCAATTTAGAGGCCTGGAAAATTTAAAGATTGAAGCAAAAGAGAAGCTAATCAAAGGGTGTGAGGTTTAGTGTGAAGTGAAGGCATCTATTCTTCTGAGACTGCAGTTGAAAGCTTAAGAAGGAGGATTCAGAGAAAGTATTGTCATGGTGGCAAAACCTCCAAATAGTAACATAAGGTGGGAGGTCATCACTGATAATAGATGGAGGGAGGGAATATAGATTTTAAAGGGAGGGAGGAAAAAAAAGCATGAATAGCCAGCAAGTTCTAAAAACAAACAGATATAAAGTAATAATGAAAGAACATGTGGCACTATCTTGGACTGAAAAATGCAGCCTGGTAAGGTCTTTGGAACTTTGTCTCCCCCTGCTGAGCCAAAAGGCATGAGGCCTGTGATATAGAAAACAGCTTAATTGGTGAGAATTGTTATATTTATATTTAGTCCTTTCTTTTTGTAGGGAGAGGGAGGAAATCCCAAGCATTGTTGGTATAAAAATCTCGTAACTTAGAACCACTATCATCCTACAGCTTTAAATGAGCTAGCAAAAAGTTACACGAGTTGTGCCAGATGTCCATGGAACAGGGGATAACATTTGGTCATTCCTGTGGGCCACCCTTGCTAGTCTTTCCTCTAAGAGAGTCTTCTCTTAACAAACCAATCCCTGTCCTGTTCATCAGCCTTTCACTGACTGCAGAGACCAGAGCTGTGGGTGTCATGGTGGGGACTTTGGTCATGTTTTAATTTAATTACCGAACGTTCCTTCACAGGCTTGCTTCTCTCAAAATCTCTGCTAAGAAAATGTTCAAAAAAATGATCATGGTGATGAACACACAACTATGTGATGATATTGTGAGCCATTAATTGTACACCATGTATAGAATGTTTGTATGTTTGTTAAAACATTAAAAAAAGAAGAAAAATAAATCTCTGCTAAGAGACAAATCTGGGCGATCAAACAGTGCTTATATATACTCTCCTAGAGCTTGTTCACTGAATCATCTTTTATGTGACTCCAACCAATAGTATAAATAATGACAAAACCTAATTTGTGACTACAGGGGCATTTGGGAGCAGAGCTCTCTGCAGTCTATACACACCAGTCTACCAGAGACACTACCTTTGCCTCCCAGCACCAACTTCCTAGCTCCAGAGTAGTTGCTCCTTATAATAACCCTAATAATATCTTCATTCCATAAAACAAAGACAAGTTATGCATACTAGTCATTGGGTATTTTTTTGAAAAATGAAAAATGAACTGCATTAATGCTAGGTTTCTGAAACTTTCTATGGTGAGCCTCAGAAAACAACAATGCCAAATACATGAGGAAATACACACACAGAAAAATAGGAGTATGGTATCCTGATGTCACTGTCTAGGGTGTGATAGTTTTTAAGCAAGGTAAAGGCCTTTGAAATCTCAGTTAAAAGGTTTTACCTGAATACAACTATTCCATTAAAATTCACAATATTTCTGTAAAAGTAAAGTTATTTGATGACAACTTCCTTGTATCACAGTGATAGAGGGCATTTAAAATAATTTGAAATAACTTCCACTTTTTATCCAATTTCTGAAAGGGTACAAAGGGAAAAAAAAGG
Source organism: Myrmecophaga tridactyla (assembly GCA_004026745.1). Taxonomy (NCBI): domain Eukaryota; kingdom Metazoa; phylum Chordata; class Mammalia; order Pilosa; family Myrmecophagidae; genus Myrmecophaga; species Myrmecophaga tridactyla. Next base: position 10,429 of record PVIY010018193.1, on the reverse strand, counting down.
AATTCTTTATTCAGAGGGCAACAAGTAGGCAGTAAATGTTAACTAATGGCGCTTTAGAAGCAAGAACCTCATTCAGAGTTAATAAAACACTCATCAGAAAGAAGTAACTGAGCAGGAGCCTTGATAGGACAGTCAAGTCAGTCCTGACTAAGCCAGGCACATAGAATAATCACACCTTCATTCACTATCCAGGAACATGGAATGAGGGAAGAAATTGCAATTTCAAGAGTTTACGAGGTAGCAGAATCATTCTTTCCTAGAATCAGGCAAAAGGAACAAGAAAAAGATTAAAGAGGTATTTTTTTAAAAAGGCAGACAGAGAGCAGAAGGCAGCCACAGGGAGGCTGAGATCTGGGTGCAAGTCCTCACTACTGCTCCGCCAGCTCTGGGGAGCCCTTAGCCTAGCGACAGGTGCAGGGGCTGGAGGTCATTTTCACACAAAGCCTCACAAAGTCTGACAGCCCTGCTCACCCTCTGGGACTCTGGCCCTCACAAAAGATGAGAGCAGTTGCACTGTTTATGCCTTGGAAGAAAGCCCAGGATGAGATTAAGTTAAATGATAAGAGGCCACATGACAAAATGGAAAAAATGCTGGCGCTAAGTCAAAAGCCTTGGGTCTTAATTTAGTCCTGGTTCCATCGTTCACCAGATTATGTGATCTTGGGCAAACTACTTAACTTCTCTGAGCCTCAGTTCTCACACATAAAAAACAGAACCACCTGCTGTACCCACCTCACAAAAATTGTAGGGGGGATAAAATACTGTCATGAAAGTGGTCAACACTTTGTTTACAGATTCATACACATATGAAGTATTATTTTTATTAATGACTCAAAGACTAGACGAGTAGGTACCCAGATACAGAATTCCTTTTCAAGCATTAGACCAATAACCATTTAAACGATTTGTATTATCTATGACCATATACATAAACACATTCAGTTCCTAGTTAACCTGGTTTATTTTACATATATTATGAAACAAACTTTATGCCACCAGAAGTAATGATGATATTTAAGGAAAAGCAAAAGAAAGATGAACGTGAACCTAAAAATACAAAAGAAGGCCACCTGGGAAGGTAAATCAGCCTGTCTTTATTAAATAGCTACTGTGTCCTTGGATATGGTGTTTATTCTTGTAACACTCACATTTTAATTGAGGAAATGACAACCAGAAACAACAAGGGAACAAAATAAGGCCAGTAAAATCAATCAGACTGGGGCAGATGGTGTGGTCTAACTATAATTGCCCTAGAAGTTAAAAAAAGGGAACACATTATGAGCTGGTTATCAGGAAAAGCTGATGGAGGTAGGGCATCAAGAGAGACTGAGAGGGATGAAGAGAATTTGAACTGTAGTGGATAGAAGACGAACAAGGAGTTTACATGGGAAGCACTGGACAAAAAATTCACCGTTCACCATGCTTAGCTTTCCAAGAGCCTGAGAGAAAAATTTTGCACCCCAAAATAAGTCTGATTAACTTGTACCATTTGTAGGGTCAGGGAGCCACAGCCTGCCTTACCCATCTTCCATCCTCTCATTTTCCTTCTACCTTTCCTAACATGATCAACATTTATTCAGCACCAGCTATGCAAGGAACTAGGTACTGAGGAAAAGGAGTAGCAATCTCCTTGGGGAGTTGGATATAAAAATAGATTAAGACTGAAACAACTAAGTACCAAATAAGTAATTCTGACATTACTACCAATGGAAGGAGTGTAGTAGAGGGCTAGTAATGCTGGTTTGGAAAGGTTTCTTGGACTAGACAGTGCTTAGTCAAGCACTGAAGGGAAATTAAGACTCATAAATCCAAGTTTAAAAAGGATATTAGTGAGAAGTGTGAATCAAGACAGGAAGGTATGATTACACACCACTTGTAGGAAGTAATGAGCTGACCTTTCTGATTTTGTAGAAGGTTCATGTAAAGAAAACGAGAAATTCAATAAAGAAAAAGATTGAAGCAGAATTGGGAAGAACCTCAATGATAGGTGATAATCGATTCTCTTTGCTAACGTTTCTAACTTTGTGGCCCAAGAATGGGCCTCAGGTGGCTGGTCCATGAATACCTTGAATAAAAATCTGAATGCCTCATATATGCACATTTAACTGGGAAGAGGGTAAATGGCTTTCATATTCTCAAAACAGTTTATGACCTAGCAAACTTGAAAATCATTAATGCACTGCTTGCAAGAAACTGGCAGAGTGATCTTTATGGGGATGGGAGTGAGGGACTGAGGTTCCCTCTCTTGAGAGTTGCTCTTAAGTACACACCAGATGTTATTCAATAAACTGATTCCATTCTTCTCTTTAGTGGTGGTTTTATATACACTAAGTGTTTAACAGGCTATTGGTAGATTACAAAAATGGCTCATCAGGGAAAAGTTAGTGACACCTATTGTGGAAAGGAAACCAACAGAGGGTGAGTAGGGAAGAGAACCTAATAAAACATATAGGGAGAAAAAAGATTCAATAAATTAAAATACCATAGAAGCCAAAGCGGTGGGGATGGGGGGGAGGGAGCTCCTGGGAAAGATGGAGTGGTTACAGTGTCAAGTATAAGAGAAGAGTTAAGACGGATAAGGAATGAGAAGAAAAAATCTTCAAATGATCTTCAAATGCATGGTTTCTGTAGGATGATAAAATAAGAGGTCATGTTATAGAGGATAAAGATAAGGTGTCCAAAGCAGAACACTTGGAGAGTGAAAGGTATTATTGATAACTGTGGCGGGACAATGGGCAAAAACCAGACTGCCCTCGACAAACAAACATAATAGTTGGCTAGTTGAAGAGGAAGTTAATAGTACAGCCAGGAAGACAGCAGATATACTAACTTAAAGGGTTTGGTTGTGAAAAGAAATAGGGCTTAGAAGAATTTACGAAAGTTTTCAATTACTTGTTTGGGAGTCAAGGAGGACTGCTGGTGATTTCAAAGAAAAAGGAAAAGAATAAATGGTTAAGAGGATCCTACATTCTCCATCTCATTGAATAAAAAGAAAGACATACAGGTAGTTTAGTGGTTAGAATGCCCGCCTTTCATGTGGGAGACCCAGGTTCGATTCCCAGACCATGCACCCAAAAAAAAGAAAAGAAAAAAAAAAGACACACATAGAAGGCCCTCAAATACTTGTTGCTTGAATGTTGACTATGGAACTCTGTTCACTCAGGAAGCAGGAAGGAATAGCGTAAGCAGGAGGGAGGGGTATTTCTTCCTTTGAAACTATTAAGAAGGTTAAAAGAAATATCTTATGAAAAAGCAGGCTAGAGCATCTTATTTCTCATGCTGGAGCATGAGAGATGAGGCTGTCAGAAAAGGAAGCATTTTCAAATTAGCTTTCATTATGACTCTTCTTTAAAGGGAAAAAAAATTCATAAAAAGTGAAGTTAATTCTTAGTTGTTCTTTAAAGATAATCCTATGTAGACTACCAGAACTAGAACAATAGGAATTATCTCCATAATGCAATATATACTTTTTTCCGAGGGGTGATGATTTACTTATAATAATTTTATTTTAGGTACACATTGGGGGCTATTGAGAAGTTCAGGGGAGCACTTACCCTACATGGGACATGACATTTAGGGGTGAAAGTCTCCCTGACAACATGGGATATGAATCTCAGGGATGAGACTGGTCCTGGCACTGTGGGATCGACAATGCTTGTCTGATCAAATGGGGGGGAAAGAATTTTAACAAAGTAAGGTATCAGTGGCTGAGAAAGTTCAGAGTCGAGACACTATTCTGGATGCTACTCCAGATAGATACTGCTATTTACCATAGTTTGCCAAACTCTAACCTAAACCACTCGTGCCAACACTAAAGAATACCTAGGGCTCTATCTGAGATTCTACAAAAGTTCCATGCACTATGATTACTTTCCAGAAATCTACAACATCCAGATGGATTCCTAGGCCAGGTAAATCCTGAAAGCCAGAGGGGCCAGCCTCTCCAGAACATAGACTAGTTTCATCCCCCTCTCCCATATTATCGACAGCCCTTTCCACCTTGAAAAAGTTAGAATGGGCATTGTCCAAATACCCTTAAAGATTGGGAGAAAGAACAAAGGAGAAGGGGGAATTATAACAGAGAAGACAGGATTTAACAAATGAATATGACTGCTGAATCATTACATTGATATTTCTTTTAGTCTGCAATGTCTTGGAGCAGCTAGTGTAAAAACCAAAAATCGTGGAATTATAACCCATACTAAACTTTGAAATCTGTTCTATAATTACTTGTTACAATGCACACTGAAATTTATTGCTTTTTTGTATATATGTTATCTTTCACAATTTAAAAAAACAGGATAAGAAAACTATAGTTGGTCTAGCGACAGTAAGAAGCCACTACACTGATTATGTGAAGGGGAAGGGAAACTCTCGCTGAGTTAAATGTCAGAAAGAGATTCAGTAATAAAAATGGGGTTCATGTACAAACAATTCTTAAATTGAACAAGGCAATTCATCTAAACTTTGTGTAGCACAATCTTACACAAAGGGAAAAGGAAGGCTTTCACAGAACATAACAGAAATGGGTCCATCCCAGTATCTACTAAGAGAAGAGACTAAATCTGTAATGATCACTTGGGAACAGTCAATAACAGGCAATCTTAAAGCATTAACCACATTCTAAAACTTAGAGCTCAGAGTATATATTTAAATAAAGAAATGAACATCTATTTATTATAAAAGTCAGTTTAATATTTTACCTTTCTGTGTTTCATATTTTCTATTTTTGCCCATAAAAAGCAATAAATGGACTGGAAATTTGCTTGATTAAATACATTGATTTAGACTAACAAGTTCATAAACACACATTTTCTTTTTAGAGTATAAGAAGTTGAAAATATTCCCTAACCCAATGCAAATCAAGTATCCCACAAAATTGCACATTTCCCCCTAGTTTGCTAATAATTTAAAATATATATACAGAGTGACCTTAAAATATTGATAATTTGTGTAGAATTCACAGCCTTGAAGACATATACTCTACAATTTCCTTTCTTTCTAATTCTAGTCTTCTGCTGAGGTAACTCAAGGAACTCAGTTGCAATAGAGAGCAATCCTCTAAAAACAGGACTAAGTAGAATAGCCTCCTACAGTGGATCCTGAAATTCCCAGACAGCAAATCTGGGGTTGAGTAGTTCGGTTTTGTGTTATACACTGGAATGTTCAAAATAACTAATGTGGCTTATAGTCCTTGAAAGGAAGACTAAATATAAATACTTTCAGGAATCAAAGTTAATTTTGAATGAAGATGGAGCAGAACAGGTTGACAACTTGAAGATATTTCTGTTTCTATGGCTGGATGACTTCAGGTCAAATAGACAGTGACTGAGCCCACATGCACATAGTAGGACTTTTTCTGACCATAGTTAACAAAAGGATTTTTTGTCCAAGGCAGGTTTATGCTTGATCCAGCTTGAGCACTTCATCAGAACGTGATATTTCAAAGATGATCCTTTCTCTGAAAACTCATTACCAAAGAAAATGCAACAGTCCTTTTAGTTCACAGAGCACATCATTTATACAAATCATGCATGACTCTGCCTCCTGTTCATTCAACTTTCTAGGCTTCAAAACATGAGTCCAAGGCCAAAAATAGTGTTTTAAGGTGAAAAGGCAAACTGCAACATGGCCGAACAGAGGCTGGCAGATTCATAAGCCATTCAGTACATTCATAAAACAACAATAAAATAAAATCACCAACAATTATTCCTGTAATGTAGAAAAATAGCCCAGTCTTCACAGTGAGTCGGCATCGCAGGTGGATGACACTGTTGAAAGCAGGTTTGACAATCCAAGGTTATGTCAGAGCACTTGAACAACTCCAAAATAGGGTGAATTGAAAAAAGGAGGCAATTCGGCATAAAAAAGTAATAGTCCTGATGTGTCTCCCATTGTTCTTTTGTAGGAACCAATCACTCATTTAATGTGTGAGCGTGTCTCCTCTGCACAAGGTAGCAAATTTCCCTCACCATTAATGGTGAGATAAATACAATTGTACAACTTGTCTGTGAAGAGAAAGAAGTATTAAAAATGCAGTGACACTTTAATTACTTCTGCTAGGACATCATGTTTTGAACATAATAATGGGTTTCAAAAATTATATTCATTTTGACTTCTTACAAAGATAACTCAATTGTAAATGAATTACAAAACAGTTTTTAAAATTATAGTTAATATTGTTACAAAATACTTAATGTTACATTACAGTCTTCCAAAAAAGAACTAAGGTACAAAAATAATGTGCCACAGGTAGAATAGGAAACTGATACTGGAACTCAGATTAAAAACAGTATTTCTTAAAATAGAGCCACTCTTCTTTCTACTTCAGTGTCTAATATGATCACACCACCAAGCTAATAAAGAGTTATTCCCCTCCTTGACATGGATGTCAAAAGTGGAACACAGAGGTAAATGGCCCAGCCTTCAGAAACGAGGAGGCAATTCGGCATAAAAAAAGCATCCTTTGTGATAGGAGAGGAGTACACAAGCTTTCCCTGGAGCTGAATTATCACAGGGCAACTTAGACAAGGAAGCCTAAAGGAAAGCTATCTGTGCCTGGGGTGATTGAAGCTGCTAAGAAAACCATGACATCCCAATTAGGATCCTCTAGATTTAGGTATAACATACCAAATGCATCTCTTGGTGGACAAGGTAGTCACCAGACTCTCAAGTAGGCCTATCTTGAGCACTGCCCCACCAATAATGTGACAGAATATGTCATATGTTTATTCAACACAGAACACCTTAAAAACACAAGGCATTATTCTGTATTGGCTATTTGCCAAAAGATACAAAATTTAAGCCAAGAATGTCCAAGGCATAGCAATACTTCAATAAAATGTTATCATTTTAGAATCTATGCACATGACAGTGTTAATTCAAGCAATGCTTGAATATTCATCCTATGTTACTTAACATGCATTTTAATTTCCTTTATATTTATCAAATAGAGAGTATCCTGGGAAAGTACACTTATTAATTGGTTGGTGATACTTAGAAATAAGTCCCTCATTATTAGTATTCTGGAATTATCAATAATACTCATTAGACTCATTCAAGAGTAAATTGAGGGCCATTTTCCTCCCTAAGAAAACTATTTTTTATAAAATATTACTTCTCACAAAAGGACCTTTAAAAGAAATCAACAGTTTTACTGGTTTCAAGAAGTGACTTAATAAGAAAATCATTAGTTGGAAAAAAAAAAAGGCACACACTTACCATGAGAATGAAAAAATAGAAAACCCACATCCACCCTAGGTTGTCCTGTATCAAAGACACTAAATACTAAAAGGGAGAAAAAGAAATTACAATATGATTATTCATAAATTATAAAATAAATTGGCTGAAAAATAGATTAAATCTAGTTATTTTAGAGCATAAAAAAGGAGTTATAATTTGTATGATGCCTGTTTACAAAGCTCCTCCATATACATATTCCTACTTAAGCTTTATTAGCATCCTTAATTTGTAAGCTTGTAGAGGCCCAAATACAAAAACTGTAATAGAAAACATAAAAGGTTCAGAAGGTTTGTTTTTATTCACTTTGTTATGAAGAGAGGAAGATGAACATTCTCAAGCTACTCCCATTTAAGCATTCTTTCTTCCAATGAAATGTACTTTAATTGCTGTTTTCAAAAATTCTTTTTTAAGTATGCGTGTCATTTTTTTCAATAATGCTATTTTCTAAAAGGATAATTGTACCACTTTAATATTTTATGGTATATATTTTTTACATTCCTTTCAATTACTGTTAAGATCTAATAGCATTTAACCCATGTTCTCTGACCACATTACAACTAAAATTTTTAAATGGGAAAAATTAAAGCAGAACCATTGAGTGATTTAATCTAGACAACATCATGGAAAGCAAAAAAGCTGAGGTCTAATCATCTATTAAAGGAGAGTGGCCCCCCAAACTCTGACTGCAACTCAATCTTTTTGTTATTTATTGATATAGAATTTATATATTAAAAATTCACCTATTTAAAATTGGGTAGAGGGAAATACTAGTGGTCAATGAGAGGGAGGAGTAAGGGGTATGGTATATTTGTTCTTTTTATTTCTTTTTCTGGAGTGATATAATATTCTGAGAAATGATCATGTGGATGAATATACAACTATTTGATGATATTGAGAGCCACTGATCGCACATGAAGTATGGAATGTTCATATGTTAAGAATGTTCATCTTGTATGTTGACAGATTTTATTAATAAAAATCAAAAAACGAAGTTTACCTATTTAAAATTCAAAATTCAGTGGTTCTTAGTATATTTACAGAGCTGCACAACTATCACCATAATCTAATTTTAGAACATTCTCATCACCCTGAAAAGAAACCTTGTACCCAATCAGTAGTCATTCCCCATTTGGTACCCCCACTCTCACTCCTATATAGTCCTAGGCAAGCACTAATCTAATTCTTTTTGCTACAGATTTACCTATTCTGTACATTTCATATGAATGAAATCATAATGCAGTATGTGGTTTTTTGTGACTGGCTTCTTTCACTTAGCATATTATTTTTGAGGTTCACTCATGTTATAACATATATCAGAATGTCATTCCTTTTTTATTGCCAAATAATATTCTATTGTACAGGTATACTACATTTTGTTTATTCATTTGTCAGATGATGGGTATCTAGGTTGTTTTTTACTTTTTAGCTATTATGAATAATGCAGCTCTGAACATTCGTGTACAAATTTTTGCATGACATATGTTTTCATTTCTCTTGGATAGAAACTAAATCTTACTGACCTCTATTATATGTCAGAAACATACTAAACAATCTATACCAGCAAGAGCTGGCAGAATCATCTTTCTCAAAGCTCCAGAAAACAGTTAAAGGTCTGCAGTAACAAGCAGTACTAAATCAAGGCAAAAGCTACCTAAAAGTGGTAGGACATCAAGAAGTCCTGGCTAGCCCCTTCTCCACCCTTCACTGGCAGACCTGGCTGTGCTTCTAATGCAGAGACTGGCCCTAGTACCACAGCTAACAGAATAATCTATGTGCACATACTAGAAGCTTTTATGCCTAGTTCAATCTGTTTGGGGGTGGCCTGAAGAACTCACCATCACAGAATTTATCCTGAGTGTCGAACGTGACTCAGAAAGCTCTCCTACAGAATGCTGTGGAAAAGCAGTCAAGTTTTACTGCCTAGGGCAAAGGATTGTTGTCTACAGGAGGTATACCTCAGTATTCAGAGACTGAGGAAACTGTTTACTAGGGAACAGCGGACTTTTGTAACCATGTAAACCAGGGAGTTTTTTGGGCCAAGCACTCATGTCCAAAGACAAGACACAAGTTCAGAAAGGATCAGGGATGCCCCCTACACTTTGACCTGGAAGAATTCTCTAAAGTCACTGTCTGGACAAGCCCTGAAGGAGAGAACCTGCACAGGTCACTCTGCAAAAACTGGGAAAGGTGCTTTCTCGTTTCCTTCATTTTATTTTATTTACTTATTTTTTTTGTTAGATCCTGTCATAACAACACTAGCTGGATACAAGCTTAAAGAACAGATGCCTCGGAATTCCAGCAATAACACATTTAAGACCATGTTCTTAAATATCTACATTTCAACAAAAGGTTAAAAACTTCACAAAGAACAGGAAACAATGGCCAGGCAAAGAAGAAAATGAAAGCATTAGAAACCATTAATGAGAAGGATCAGACCTGGTCATACTACACAAGACTTTTAAAAGATAGTTCTAAATATACTCAAAGAGCAAAAGAAAAACAGGACAAAGAAACTAAAGGAAATCAAGAAAACGATAGATGAATACAAAAAGAGTATCAATATAGAGATGGAAATTATGAAAAGGAATCAAACAGAGCTAAGACCACAGTAATAGGGAATTCTTTTTTTGGGAATTAAAAATTTCCTAAAGGGGTTCAACAGGAGACTGGAGGTGGCAGAAAAACAATCAGAGAATTTGAAGATAAAATAACTGAAATCATTCCAGATGGAGAAGAATGAAAAGTGAACAAAGCCTGAAGAATCTATGGGATGCCATCGAGCGTACCAGTATATGCACTGTGGGAGTCTCAGAATAAGAAAGAAAAAAAGCAGCAGAGAGAATAATCAAAGAAATAATGGTTGAAAACATCACAAATTTAACAAAAGATGTGAATATACAAATACAACAAAGACGCTCAATGAACTCCAAACAAGATAAACCCAAACAGACCCATATTGTGGCATATTATAATCATACTCCTGAATGTCAAAGGGGGAAGAGTGAAATGAGACTAAGTGTCAATGGCTGAGAGATTCCAAACAGAGTCGAGAGGTTATCCTGGAGGTTATTCTTATGCATTAAGTAGATATCACCTTGTTGTTCAAGATGTAGCAGAGAGGCTGGAGGGAACTGCCCGAAAATGTAGAGCTGTGTTCCAGTAGCCATGTTTCTTGATGATGATTGAA
>PVIY010018192.1:0-48168 GCA_004026745.1 Myrmecophaga tridactyla | reverse complement strand
CCTCAGCTTCAGAAAGACTCTTTGTCCTTCCCAGAGCAACCCATATCTGGTGACTGGGTAAGGCAAATGTCAACAGGTCTGGCCACTTCTTCCCAATGGTGTGTTACTCAGTGCGTAGCCCCCACTGGGTCTGCCAGGCCTTGTTGAGCCTGCACTGCAGTGCAACCTCTCCCTCCACCCAGTGCTGCTTCCTCCCCCTTCCTTGTACCCAAAACTCTGTTCCAGAGTCTGCATCTGGAGAACCCAGTCTATAACCAGATTAACACTGACAATCGTGTGGGAAGGTTTAGACTTGAACTCTGGAAAGCTATAGTAAAATGAGCTGTGGTGCAGAACCAAGGAAAGTTAATCAGAGATGTTTGCCCCGCCCCTCCCCATGACAAAGACAATAGATATTGAGGCAAAGAAATACTGCAGGATGAACACAAATAAGTTTTTTTTTTAAGGAGGGGGCATATTAGGGCATTAAGCAAGGGCCACACCCCAGCAGAGCATGATGTCACTTCTTTTCCTCCCCAATTGAATTTCTGGAAATAATTGGAAGTAGCTGGGAATGAATGAGGTGCCTGTGGGCTTTAAGGAGTTGGATGAAGGGAGAGAGAATAAGAGAGATGCAAACTTTCTTCTGTTTCTTCCATCAGCCTGTAGCTTGCTCTCACGTGGTATCTGTCTGCTCCACGACTGGGAAGAAAAGCAGCATACAGCACAACTCTGCCCACTTTGAACATCCCATTCCTCTTTGTAGCAGACACATTTGCGGAAAGATTAAAGTTGTCTACTGCAGCCTTGGACGTTGAATCAATCCATTCAATGAATGAAGAAATCAACTAATTTCACTCTTTTTTGGTTAGTTTTTAAAACGAACTTACTAGCTGTTACCTGGCTATAACTGAGAGGCAATCTAAGAACTTCCTGTGATTTGAACTAAAATTTCCATAGTTTTCTGGAAAGCACTTATCAAAATTTGGCTGCAGCATCTATCCATAAGCTTTCACATGTTTCTGATAATGCCAGAATAATATCAATAATGGTAGCAACAGACTTCTGCTAAGCACCTTACAATTGACCAAAATTGTTGCAAGCATTCTCTTTCCATCTTCACAAGTCTTTCTGCAGAATGGGAGAAAATTATCCCCCTTTAAAGATCTAGAAGCTCACGGGGTTTAAGTGATTTTCTCAAGGTCACAAAGCTAAGAGCGACCGGCACAGCTTATTTTGCTGGAGCCAGGTTATTTAAGAGAGATGGAAAATGCCACAATCGCGGTCACCAGCAAGACACCCTAAGGAGTTGTGTGTAAAATTTGTCTGGTTTCTAATCTTGCCCCAAAGAGGAGTCATCCTCCTAGCATAGTAATCTGGAAAAAGAGACTGAAATAACAGAACATTTTAGTTGCATGGAAGCTGACTTTTCATACCCGTGAATTAGATAAACTTATAAATAAATTAGATGCTTGTCAGGGTGGGACATGTGAGAAGTGTCATGTTCATGTGTGTACTCTCAGCATAAGGAAAAACATCACTTGGCATCTCCACACATCACTACTTTTTAATTGCTAAAAAGAAGTTTGTCTGACCTCACCTCCCCTAGCTAAAATCCTTAAGAACCTTGAATAACCCTAAACTCTGGGAGACAGATTTTGGGCCACTAGGCCATCTGCTCTCCTACTACATGCCTAGTAATAAATCATTTCTCTCTTTGAAGCTTTGGTGTCTCTGGAATTCTTTATTGAGCATGTTGGGCAAAATAATCCACAGCCTTTATCCAGTAACAATTTGGTGACCCTCCAGGATGAATGCCCGAAGCTCTGGAGCCCCAGCAAGCAGGTGAGCCAGATAATTGAGCCTTTTGCAGCTGCTGGACTGAATTTAGCAGCTGGGGTTTCTCTGTTCTGCCAGCAGTCTAGAGACTTTTGACACCTTAAAAAAAAAACTTAAAAAAGACAAATGGTCCAGTTCCACACTTGGACATCTGACTGGTGTCTCTGTCTCCTTCCCCTGACCAAGACTTATGGGAAATGGGACCCAAAGCAAACAGACAAGAAAAAGAGGCCTAAGCTTGGAGCAATTCATTTCAGATGAGTCTTCTTCATCTCCCTGTTCCAACAGGATGCTAGAAAATAAAACCGGCCTGACCGCCGCCACTCCCCTTTCTTGTATTTATTTTATTTTTCACAACATCCACCACCAAAAACTTCAGGACAGCTACCTTTCCTCGGTGTGGCCCAGTTCGCGGATCATTGCATTGTTCACAGTGCTCCCTTCTCCCTCGCTGGAGTAGACCGTCTTTGGACAAAGCTCCACCACAGATTTTAGAAAAGAAACTCAGTAATCTGTGGTTCATCCTTAAGATTTCAGAAACACACAAAATCAAAATGAAAGACAATAGAAAGAAGACAATCAAAGAAAGGGCCTAAATGAATGGACCGGAAGACAAGCACATGCTAGAAACAAATGAACTGGGCCACAATCCCCTTCTCCACCTTTATTATTATTATTTTTTAATTTATTTTTCTACTATGAAGTATGGCATATATCCAGAGAAGCAATGAATTTCAAAGCATGCCGTAGCAAGTGATTACAGAGCAGATTTCAGGGTTTGCTATGGGTTGCTGTTCCACAATTTTGGGTTTTTCTTTCTAGCTACTCCATGACACTAGAGACTAAAAGAAATAAAAATGTTCACTATTAAAAGAAAAAGAAGCTTGTCTGTGGTCCTGCAATATCCGGGCAGCTAAGGCAGCAGGGGTGTAGCCCAGCACTTTTCTCATGAGTACAGGGAGGAAGGAGTGGGGCACTGCTATTTGCTGAGCATTTTCTGTCTGCCCAGTTCTGGGCACACTTACAGTGTGCATAATACATATTTTAAAAGAACTTTACAGCAACTCTGTCACCCAAGTTTTATGGTCCCAAAATTGCAGAAGCTGAACGTGAGAAGGGAAGGAAGCATCAAAAGGGCACTGTGGCTATTTCCTCCTCCTTAAATTCCCCTTGAACTCAACTGTCCAACATTTTGTTTCCAAGAGAGGTTTCCGTTCTTCAGAGCACTCATTTCATAGTCCCCAAATTGCAATGACACCTTCCCATCTCCCACAGTAGAGCATTCAGGTTCCTCTGTGAATCACACGCCAACTCCCTGGTAAATCTCTGCTACCCCATGCCTCCTTCAAGTTTCTCAAAGCCCAACTTCCTTTCATCTCATTTTTTGTTTCTTTGATCTCCATTTTCATCTCCATTTCATCTTCATTTGTGTCTGGCCAAACCCTTCTCATCCTTCAAGGCCCAGTTGAAGGCCATCCCGCCCAGACAGCCTCCCTCTGTCACCACCATGGCAGTCAGGGGTCACCTGTCCTGTGGACTCCTTCGTTGGGTCACGTGTACACCCAGGCACGGCGTCCATCCACAACGTCATTTGCATAGTCTCTCTCTTTTTATCTTTTAACTTTTTATATTGAAATATTTTCAAAGTTATTAGGAAATTTGCCAAAATAATACAAACCCCATACAGAGAATTCCAACATGTCCTTACTTTTCCAGATACATGGATCCACAAATTTTAACATTTTCCACATTATTCTATCATCTATTCATCTCTCTATCTATCTATCTATATAAATGTTGTTCTAGTTTGCTAGCTGCCGGAATGCAACACACCAGAGACGGATTGGCTTTTAATAAAAGGGGATTTATTTTGTTGGTTCTTCAGAGGAAAGGCAGCTAACTTTCCACTGAGGTTCTTTCTTACGTGGAAGGCCCAGGATGGTCTCTGCTGGTCTTTTCTCCAGGCCCCTGGGTTCCAACAACTTTCCCCGGGGTGACTTCTTTCTCCATCTCCAAAGACCTGGGCTGAGCTGCAAGTGCTGAGATGAGGAATGCTTAGGCTGTGTTGCGTTCTCTCATTTAAGCACCAGCCAATTAAGCCAAACATCACTCATTGCAGCAGACACGCCTCCTAGCTGACTGCAGATGTAATTGGCAACAGATGAGGTTCACGTACCGTTGGCTTATGTCCGCAGCAACAAGACTAGGTATGCTCACCTGGCCAAGTTGACAACTGAATCTAACTAACACAAATGTAGATAGATAGTTTCCTGAAAACTTGAGTATTGATTGCATACATTGTGCTCCTTGAACATTTAATACTGCCATGAACATTTCCTAAAAACATAGATATTCGGTTATGTAATCACCTTAAATGCAGTTAAAGTTCAAGAAATTTAACTTTATCTAATGCATTCTATATTCCAATTTTTGGCATATTCTTGTGCCTTTTCTCCTCCATTGACATTGTCATTGTCTCTTCAATTGCTTGCCCATTCTTTTCTTTTAATTGTGAGAACAACATAAATTTTCCCATTCCAGCCACTCCCAGGCATACCAGTCAATACATTCGCAATATTGTGGTGCCCTCGCCACCTTCCATTACTAAAACTTTCCCATTTCTCCAAACAGAAACCCTACATCCGTTATACTGTAACTCCCCATTCTCCTTGCTCCCATCTCTATCAATTTGAGCTGTAATTTCTGTCTCTATGAGCTTGCATATTCTCCGTATTTTCTTTGCAGTTACCAGGGGGTTTAAATTTAGCATCTAAATCTACAATGATGCCATTAGCTTTGATGCTAGCTTAACTTCAGTGAACACAAACCATATCCTTCCACCCTCCCCCCATTTATATGGTTCTCACCACAAATTATGTTGACAAATTATGAGTTCAAAACCACTCACTTCTCATTCCATTTTATGCATTTGCCTTTTAGATCTATAGGGAGTAAAAAGTGAAGTTACAAATAAAAAATGCAATAGTACTGGCATTTACATTTACCCATGGTGTGACCTTCACTCAAGATCTTTATTTTTTCATGTAGCTTTGATCTATTGCTGATTGTCATTTTCTTTTAACCTGTGGAACTCTCTTTAGCATCTCTTGTAGGACTGGTCTGGTGGTGATGAATTCCATTGGCTTTTATTTATATGGGAATATTTTAATCTCTCCCTCATTTTTAATGCAATTTTATTCAGATACAGCCACACCATATAAACCATCCAAAGTATATAAGCAATGACTCACAGCATCATCATATAATTGTGCATTCAACTCCACAATCAACTTTAGAACATTTTCATTACTCCAAATAAAGAAATAAAAAGAAAAAGAACACACAAAATATCCCATACCCCTTATCTCCCCATATTATATATATATACTTTATATATTATATATATATATAGTTTTTATTTTATTACTCATTTACCCATACACCTGGCAAAGCCAGTATCAACAGTCACACAGTCACATGACAAAAGCTATACCATTATACAACCATTATCAAAGATCAAACTGCTGGATCACAGCGCAAGAATTTCAGGCCTTTCCCTCTAGCTATTCCAATGCATGAGAAACTAAAAAGAAATACCCATATATTCAGTCAGTAGTCAAAATCAGTTGCCAAACCCTAATTTCTCAGTTATGCCTCCTCCCTCAGTGAAACCACTCTCTCAATCCTTAGGGATATCTGGGCAATGACCATTTTAGCTTCTTCATGCTGGAAAGGGTGTTGATCTTTTAGGGTAGGGGAATGAAACTGGCTGGTGTTCTTGGAGAGACTGGTACCTCTGGGTTTCAGTTGTCTTCATTTTTCTTGTTTTTGCTTTTTTTTGATGTGAAAAATAGCATATACTTAAAAAGCAAAAAATTTCAAAGCACACTGCCACAATTAGTTATAGAGCTGATCTTTCCTTCATTTTTAAAAGAGTTTTGCCAGTTATAGAATTCTTGGCTGTCAATTTTTTGCTTTCAACATGTTAACTGTATCATCACTCTGCTGTATTGCTTCCACAGTTTTGGATGAGAAATTGGCACTGTCTTATTGAGGATCTCTTGTATGTGACACATTTCTCCTCTCTTGTGGGTTTCAGAGTTCTCCCTTTATCTTTGGCTTTCAGCATCATGGGTCTATTTCTTTATATAGGTTGCCTGAAGATTGCTGAGCATCTTGGATATGTGCATACATGCCTTTCATTAAGTTTGGAAAGCTGTCAGCCATCATTTCTTTGAACATTCTCTGTCCCTTTCTCACTTTCTTCTCCTTCTATGACTCCCACAATGCATATATTTGCATGTTTGATGATGTTCCACAGATTCCTCAGGCCCTGTTCACTTTTTTTCATTCTTCTTTCTGCTCCTCCGACTGAATGATTTCAGTTGTCTTGTCTTCAAGTTCACTGATTCTTTCTCTTGCCAGCTCTAATCTGCTATTGAACCTCTATGGAATTTTTAATTTTTATTTCTTTTATTGCCAACTCTGTTTGGTTCCTTTTCATAGTTTCCATATTTTTATTGATATTCTCTTTGTATTCATCTATCATTTTCCTGATTTCCTTTAGTTCTTTGTCCAAATTTTCCTTTATCCATTTGATCATATTTTCTTAAAGTCTCTGTCTTGTATGTAGCAAGTCTGGGCATCCTCATTGATAGTTCTAATGCTTGAGTCTTCTTTGCCTGGGCCATTGCTTCCTTTTCACATTTTGTAAACCTTTTTATAAATCTAGAAATTTTAACATTTTAATGTGCTATTGCTGGAATTTATATTCTGAGGCATCCTTAAGCTTGAGTCCAGCTTATGCAATGACAGTGCTTTTCTTGAATGACAGGAGCTAACAAAAAAAGAAGGAAGCATGAAGCAAAAGAAAATGCCTTCCTCAGTCTTTGCAGATTGACCTATGCAAGTGCTCTCCTTCAGAGTTTATCTGTACAATGAATTTGGAGAACAGCTCCAGGCCAAAACATAGGGGCTTCTTTGGTTCTTTCTGAGCCGGAGTCTCATCTTTAACCTGTGTTTGTGGTCCTAGGAATTCCCCCACTTACATGGTTCTGAATATCTCCTCTTCCTGAGGAAACAGTTTCCTCACCACTGCACTGTGTAATCCCTTGCTCCTGGCAGCCACTTGACTTCCCTGACAGCATTCTGTATAGCTGCTGAGAACTGGCTTCCTATTTTTATTAAGACTAACTTTAACTTTGTAAACCCACAAGATGCATTTCAAAGATGATCCTTTCTGCATGCTAAGTATATATTACATGAGTACATATGTCTTCATCAATTTGTGGAGTCTTCATTCTAGTGAATGATCTCTTGCTCATTATCAACCTATGGTGTTGGTCGAGTCTAAAAGGAAGACGTGAATTCACTGTTGGCAAGTTAATGCCTGAAAGAACCCCCCTTGTGCTCTGAAATACAAAACAGCTCACCCATTAAAGCACAGAGCAGACCTCTTTATCTTGAGAACATTCCTGGCAAATCAGAAGCCATTGGTGTGTATCCAGACTTTAAATTGTTTTGTTGATGTGCATTAAGTTGCAATTATCTGCATTAAATTAATTAACCATTGTACTACCTAATTACAGCATGTTTATAGAGATTTGAGAACTGGTAGAGCTTTCCATCTGAGCAAAATCATTTTTTATGACCCACACCTGTTTGTCCTTGTGCTTGCTAATCCTTTAAGGTGACTGGTGTGCCAACTCAGGGGAGGAGCTATGGAGGAGACAATGCCTGGATCCCTGGAGACCCCTAATGGGAGGCTGCATGGTCCCTGCTGTTGCCTACAGATCTGACCCAGGCCCCAGGCTTCTCCATCTCTGGCCTTATGACACAAGTAAGCCTGCTTCAGCAGCCCAATGCATTCTGAGGACCTCAGGGCCCCAGCTCGCCACCTATGAAGGTGGGGTGGGTCTTCTTAGGATTCCATTCACAGCTGCTTCTTCTCAACTACCTCTGTGGTTTGCCCATAATAAGAGGGACTCTGCCAGGTGATATCAGAATCACAAATGTGGGGACCTCAGAAACCTCAGAGAACATCTCATCCACCTTCTTCGTTTTCCACAGGAGTAGACAGAGGCACAGAGAATTTGGCTTTCTGACTGAGTAGGGAAGACGGGGAGCCATGTCTTAAATCCAGACCCTTTGACTCCATGTATGGTGCTTGTTCTCTATCTTCCAGGTCTGAAATTTGGAGATCTAACTCTGGGAAATTCTGGAGAGCTCTGTCCATTGTGAGATTGGGGACTTTCCTCCAAATAAGATTGGAGGGGAGAAGGAGGCTCTCCATATTCCATTATTCCCTCCTTCCTGTTTTCATGATTCCCTGATCTATGCCAGGCTCTGTGTTCCCACTGATGAAGAAATCAGAGTCTTTATACTCTTGGGGTTACAGATTAGTGAGAAGGCAGATATCATTCCATAACGTAATGTCGTGAACAAACACACAGTTATCCACGTGAAAAGGAAGGAAGAGAGTAAGGGAGGAGGAAGAAGAGAGAGAGTGCAGACTGCTATGAGTGTACCAGAGAGAGTCAGGGTCAGCTCCTGTTCTAGTTTGTAAAAGCTGCTGTAACGCATTATACGTGAAACAGAGTGACTTTTAAAAAAGGGAATTTATTAAGTTGCAAGCTTATACTTCTAAAGCCATGAAAATGTCCACAGTAAGGCAAGGCTATAAAAATGTCCAAACTAAGGTATTCAGGGAAGGACACCTTGGTTCAAGAAGGCTGATGATATTCAGGTACATGGCAAGGTCTGCTAGCTTTCTCTCCAGGTTTCCTCGACTTCCCTGGGGCTCTGTCTGTTCTGTTGGCTCTGTTGGTTCCAGTGGCTCTAAAGGTTTTTTCCAAAACTGTCCCCTCTTAAAGAACTCCAGTAAGCAACCCCACACCTTGAATGGGTAAAGACACATCTCCATGGAAACCACCCAATCAAAGGCTACCACCCACAATTGGATGGATCACATCTCCACGGAGATAATCAAAAAGACCCGCCCAGCAATATTAAATGAGGATTAAAAGATATGGCTTTTATGGGACACAAATAGCTTCAAACCAAACAGAAATTGAAATCTGAAGAATTTAAGCAATAAATGAAACTGGGAGTGTGGGGAACATGAAGAAATGATGAAAAGGTATTTCACAAAACAAAGTCACAAGGAGCTCAAACTTCTTCTGATGACCAGAATGAAAGGATTCCAGGGCACCTGTCAACTGACACATGGAACAGCATGAACTGACATATGGAACAGCATGAACTACTGACATGTGAAATGGCATGGACAGCTGATATAATTTTCCAACTTCAAAGAAGCAAAAGCAGGCTCTACTTAAAGGGACCTAAATCTAAATAGCTTCCAATTTCTTACAAGGCAATGATATAGAAGGAAAAGTTCAAGATTTGTAATCAGACAGATTTGGGGTTAAATTCCAGCTTTACCAATTACAGTTTGTTGATCCAGGGCCAGCCATTTCACCTCTGAGATTCACGTTCATTGTCCATAAAACAGGAACAATAATACAACCTAGGGTTATTGCTCGGTGGAGATTAAAATTTTTGTACAGTTCTTAGCACAGAATAAGTGCTCAATAAAAACCCAGTCATTATTTCTTCCTTTGTGTTTGTTCCCAATGCAAAAGCAATGATAGAAAAATGAAACGATACTTCTATAATCTTTTAAGAATTACAGTGATAACCAAGAACATGCTATGCATGCAGTTATTTCTTCATGAGAGCTACAGTATTTCACTTTCAGATTGGCAGGACTTCAAGCGATTTATCACCTAAGAATCCACTCTGCATGAATCCACTAATGGAAATTTAGATATAGAAAAAAATAGTTGAGAAGGCCAATATTTCTATCTAACCGTCCATTTAAAATAACATTAATAACAATAAATATATCAGGAATACTGTAATAATAGAATAAGATAAAATAGAATTAACTATTGAGAATTCATTTCATTAACTAGAGTAAAGTTATGGTTCAAAAGCAAGCCACAATAACAAAAACTAAAAAGAAAAAGAGTGAGAAAAGATGATGTGATATCAAAACCTAGATTTTGCCAATGAAAAGAAGGATGAGAAAGTAAGGAGAAGAAAAAGAAGCAAAAACCATAATATATTTCACTAGCTATAAAGGGGAGTTAAAAGGTGGGTTTGTTTAGAAAGTTTAAAAATGATCATTGTAGATTTGTGGATGTTAGTGGACTGGCTTATAAATTGATCATAAACCTTTTTTATCATTGCCTTTTAAATCATTTTAAGACGGAAAATGAAGCATAATGTACTAATTTATCAAAACATACATTATAATCAAAAGAGAAAACAGAAGACAAGACAGAAAATGGAATGACAGATAATAAATCCAGCATGATGAGTGTAAAAATGAATCTATCTCAAGTTATTTAAAGATTGTATTTTTAAAAAGTTAGCACTAAACTGTCCATACATAAGTTTCAGTAACAGAAAAGACACTAAATGTTTAAAAATAAATTCTTGGGTGACAATCTGTGAGTCACATTCACACCCAGGAATGGCAGGATTAGTTCTGGACAGCACAGTGTTTAAAAGTAAAAAGTTTATATATGAAAGTGCATAAAGCAAAAAATGACATAAATACATGAGAAATAAAACAAAACATGTTTGTGTGAGAGAATGTAATTTGTCATTATTAGTCAATTATAGAGCCAAGTAAACAGAAATTAAATAAGGAC
This sequence comes from Myrmecophaga tridactyla, assembly GCA_004026745.1. Taxonomy (NCBI): domain Eukaryota; kingdom Metazoa; phylum Chordata; class Mammalia; order Pilosa; family Myrmecophagidae; genus Myrmecophaga; species Myrmecophaga tridactyla. The sequence goes on along the minus strand of PVIY010018192.1, from coordinate 37,630 downwards.
ACAGAAAAAAATAGATGGCACAACAAATGCAAATTATGGATTACTTTTTCTTTTCAAGTATGTATGCTTGATCTGTAAGCAAAATTGGTCATATATTAAATCATAAAGTGTATACACATACATACAAGGGAAGGTTTTTACAATATTTTGAAATCATAGAAAACAACCTCAGATGATAAAAAACTAAATTACTGTCCTAAACTACTGCGACAGAGAGATTAAAAGCACACAGATATTCTATTGGGACAAAACTTTAAAATTAAATTCAGGACGTCAAAATCTGCAAAATGTGGTCAATAATTTTCTTCAGAGATAAATGCAAAATCGAGGGGGTCAGGGGGGAATGTGAGAGCAGCAATGGGAGAATGAGGAGAGAAGAAATGAGAATGACCTTACCATTTTTGGACCAGAAAATCATATCAAGGGAAAATAGAAGTAATGAAATAATACCAGAGTTTTGTAAAACAATTGAGAAGAAAGAAGCAATGGAATGAGTGAGAGAAAAAAAAAAGCAGTAAAATATAGGAATGTAGAGCCTAAAATCTGAGGTCCAATGGTCCTGGGTTTGTATCTCTGCTCCAACACATACTCTGCAACCTTGGAAAATTTGGTTGCTCTCTCTGTGCCCCCATTTTGTTCATCTGTAAAATAAGGATAATTATAGTGCATCTTTATAGAGTTGTTGTAAAAACTAGATTAAATAATGGCTGATAGATCTCATAGCACAGTGTCTGGTGAATAATTAGTAAGAGCTCAATAAATCTTAAGAAATAACAGAGGTATCTGGTTTTTGCTGTAAGAATAGTAATAATAATCATGGTGTAACTAAAAACTGGACTTTTTACTATTTTGCAAACAAAATAATTATATAGGCAAGCCTCTCACGTATCTTACATAATACATGAAACACAAAAGGACAATGAGAAATAAAAATGGGAATCTAGCAATTAATAGTAAAGGAAAAAATTTAAAGTACGTGACGACGTTACATATAGTTATATCCTAAAAGCATTTGCAAATTTCAAGAATAGTATTTTTTACTCCGTGTATGTGTATGTTTGTGTACGTGTGTGCAGGCCCATGTGTCAGTGTGAATTCTGTGAGGATTTCACAGCATACCCCAAAACAGGGACAAAGGCAAAAGGCAATGTGGAATGTCATTAAAATTTCCCAAATATCTTCATGGATTTATTGGTAAACCTGTGCAGACATTTAGATTACTTATTATCTCCACCCAATATCATCCATTCTTAAGCATGAAAGAAAAATTTAATTCATCCCATTCATTGTGAATTTCCATGCTTGATGAAGAGACCATATGGCCACAAAACACATCTCAGATTTATAGACAATCTAAATGAGGAAAAGTTAGTATTTTTCTGTGCTGAAGGTGAGGAATTATTTCTTGAACAAAGACAAAAAGCATAAATCTAAAGGAAAATATTTTTAAATCTGACTCCATCAAAATTAAGATCTTTGGTATGCTAAAAGGCAATAAAATTAAATGAAAAGAAAAAGACTAAAAAATACATTTGTGACATCCTTGAAGACAAAGAATTACCAAAATATCTAAAGAACTTTTACAACTGAATAAATAAAAGAACAACAGTAGAATAGAAAAAAATGAACAAAGATAAAAATTCTGACATGACTCTCTGAAAAGATCTTCAAACTCATTAGTAATCAGCGAAAGGCAAATTAAAACAATGAGATACCACTTCACACTCAACAGATTGGAAACAATTTTTCTTCAAATGTCAGTTTTAGGTCTTGCTGAAGCTATGGCAAAACAGGTGCTCTTACACTCTTTTGACAGGTTTGTAAACAAACTTGCATAATAACTTTCAGAGCAATGTGGCAATAAGTATGATAACGAAAATATACACCCTGGGACCCAGAAATTCAGCTCCAAATATACACTTAGTAGAAACTTTGGCACCTATTCTGTAGGGAGACGCATATACATTATAGAATTGTCTGAAACACCAGAAAGAATTGAAAGCACTGAATAATACTAGGAAAAATTGTTAAATACAATGTAGTATCTTTATGAATGATGGAATGCTGCATATTCCACAATTTTAACAGGCACACACACAAGGATATCATGCTGAGTTAATGAGAGTCAAGTTGCTGAGTGTTCCATACAGTATGGCATTTTGATGGAAATTTAAGAAAACACAAAAGAATACTACGCATTTTTCAATTCTTCATATGTACAAGAACATAAAAAACAGATTGAAGGGCACTCATTAACTTTGCAAAGATGATTTACTCTGGAAGCCTGAGAGGAGAATGCAACTGGGGATGTGAAATAAGCTGACTTCTATTTTATCTCAAAAGTTTTACATCTTTTAAGATAAAGAAAACAAGGCTTGAAGCAGATATGCCAAGATGTTGACAGTTCTTCGTTTCTAGGTGGTGGGTATATCAGTGGTTGATTACGTTATTTGGCCTCCATTTCATAGATTTTTCAAAATAAACATACTATAATAAAGGTGGGAAATATGAAAAAGACATCACATGACCAGAAAGAGTATAACCAATACCTCCTGTGTATATAAAAAGATCTCAAATCAAAATAGAAACTAATCAAATCAGCAATAAATGAAATAATATTTCATGGCCCAAACAAGGTTTAACCACAGAATGTGAAGATGAAGCCACAACATTGACAAATTCGTCATGACAAGTCATAATTTGACCAAGCAAGTGCTGTCTCATGGCATTTTAATAGATGCCAACTTGATTATTCGATGAAGTTCCATGGACATTCCTAGTAAGACATTCTGTACAGTAACGATATAAACAAGCTCTCTGGAAGTGGCTAAGAGCATGGTCTTTGGAGCCAGGTTCTGGAAGCCTCTTCTTGTTCTGCTGTTTATTGGGGTCAGTTATCACCCTCCCTGTGCCCTCTGACCTCAGCTGCAAAATGGAGATAATAATGGTTTTGAGTGAGCATTCCATGGGGTTATATATATGGAAAGGGCATAGAACAGGGCCTGCCACATAATAGCCCATAATAAGCACCAGTATCATGTGGGTTGTTTTTGTGGTTCCTACCACAAAAATAATACCATAAACCAAACACTCTCAATAGTATCCTCACAAGTGAAACCCTATGTACAGATACGCTCTCTCAACTCAGGAGCAGAGAGGCGCTTAAAATTTACCATGATGGCTTCAGCACTGCTGCTTCTTTTATTTGCTTATTTATAAAATGCTATCTCTATTTTTATTTCATATAGTTTTGAATATGACATAAGAAAGAGAAAACAGTAATAGTAAAATAGATTAATTAGAAAAAGATAAAACGTGTCATATAGATAGTAGGACTTCATGCTACAGAGTTTTTTCAGTTTTAATTGAAAACCTCTAGAATTATTAGTTTTAAGTGTAGTAAAGTAAAAGGGGACAAGATATATATATAGGAAAACAGTAAGTTTCTTGCATGTTAGCAATAACTAGCTAAAATATACATTTAAAAAGTTATCTCATCTCAATTATAACAAAACATGCAAATTGTTATAACAAACTTGTCAAAATTTTGTGTGTGACCATTATAAAGAAAACATCAAACTTTTGGACAAAGTAAAAGAAAATTTGTGTAAAAGGGAAAAACAACGTATTCCTAGATTTTAAATACAAAAGCATTTGGTTTACCTAAATAAATACATAGATTCAATACAACTTCAAAAACATAATTTCTCTGGATATTTCTTGGAAACTGAAAAAAACACCTATTGAAAAGGGAGATTAAAAAGAATAGGCTACAAGAAAATTCTAGGACGTGCTAGCTCTGCCTAGATATTGAAATTATTGTAAGTCAGCAGTACTTAAAAGAATATCATAATGCAGAGAAGAAAACAAATAACTGGAACAGAATAGTTCAGAAATATAATTTCTCTCTTTGTATATGTGTGTGACATATATATACATAACAAAATAAACTATCTAAAAAGCATGGAGAAGGGAAGAATTAGCTAATATAGTGTTTGCAAAATCAAAGTATTAGAGAAAAAAAGGAAAACCCATAATTAATACATAGCTTAAATTGAAATAAATCCATGATATGTTTTAAATCAGTCATAGAAAAAGAAAATAAAAAATAGAAATCCAGGGTGGACCACCCTGGCTCAGCAGGCAGAGCTCTCACCTGCCAGGCCAGAGACCTAGGTTCGATTCCCAGTGCCTGCCCATGCAAAAATAAATAATTAAATAAATAATAGAAATTAATATTTAACAAATGTTAGAAGAAACCACAAAGGACAAGATAAGTAATTTGAAAATAAAAAGCAAAGAAACACTTCTATATTTTCCAAAAATGAAAAAAATCAGAAGCACACAACAAAGCAGGAAAAATATTCTTGGGGAGCCTTATCAGTCATACTGCAATGAAGCAATATTTTCATTTTGACCCTTTCTCATTCTCCCTCTGTCCCAGCACTGTATTAGATAATTGAACTATACATAATTCACCTCCACCTTTCTAGCACAGAATGTACTGGGCACATAGTAGTTGTCCTATAAATGTGGAACTGCTGAGCTGAACTATTAAGTATATTTGCAAGGAAATTGGCTCTTTGCAGAAATGAAATCCAACCTGAAAACCAAGATATGGAAAAAGGTTTAGTTTCCCCAGTGATTAGAGAATTGCAAATTAAAGCAGCCAATCTTTACTATCTTTCACTTACTTCATTAAGGAATAGTCACGCTAGATGACAGCCTTGGGGCCTTAAGAAACAGAGCAGAGGTTGTGGCCACTCCTGCTCCTTCACTGGAGCAGAAAGATGCTTAAAATTTATCATGATGGCTTCAGCACTGCTGCTTCTATTTGTTTATAAAAAATGCAGTAAATATCAAGGGTAAGCCACTTGGAGGCCCGAGACCACCAATGCGCCATCTTTCTCCTCCGGTAGTGACTGAAACCCTGGAAGGGCGTTTTTAATTTCCTTTCTCTGTTCTTCTGGGATCTGGTTTCCCAGGCAGCCGAGGTGCTGGGTGAGCGCAGGGAAACCCATCCATCAATTTTGTGGCTGCCATAGCATGGCGATTTTGAATCTTGCAATAAAACAAGATTAATGGGCTTGGCTTCAGTGGGTTTGACATTTCGGCAGAGAGGGTTGTGCTTGCGAGGCGTTCACACCCCTTTTTTTCTAGACTCTCAGCCGTTTTGTAATCACTAGCCAGGTCCCTTCTGCTCCCCTGGATTCCCGAATAGAATCATGCGAGCTTTGAAAAGACAAATCACCCCGATTTCTTCTCATCTTCAAATGTGGCTTTCAGTGCACCACGAGCTTTCGCAGCCCTGATGGTGGACCATGCATTAATTATTCCGTCGTTTGAGAATCATTTACTCCATGGGCTGTGCGCCTCGCAGCAGCCGGGCCCAGTGCAGGCGTCGGGGTGGCGGGGAGGCACAGAGAGGGACGCCCACTCTAATCGGAGCTCAGGGCTGCGCTTCTAGGTAAAAGGCCCAGCGGACAGAGACATCAGCAGGGGAATATTAGAAACAGCGGGACCTGAACTGGACTTTAAAAGAAGAGGTGAGGACATTTCCGCAGCTGGGCGAGCGGCGCCGGGAGACGTGGGGGGGCGCGCGGGAGGCGGGCATAAGGACCCGGGACAGGGGCTGCTCAGGTGTCCCCGCCTCTGGAAGCGCCGTGCAGTCTGTGAATCCAGATCAGACACCGCCCCAGAGCCAGGCCTGGGCGCCTTCCCTCCTCCAAGCCCCCCCCCCCCCCCCCCCCCCCCCCCCCCCCCCCGCCCCCTGTGCCCCCCGAGACAAGCCCCTGCCCGCTCTGTGCCCCGCCGCCTGCTCTCTATCCCTGCTGGCACCTTTGCAGCCCTGCCTCCTGACCATCACTGTGTGCCTATGTCTTAGAAACCCAGCTGAGCTTTGCACAAGGAGTAGCAGCGTCTGCAGGAGAGCAGGCACTCTGCAAATGTTTCTTGTAGGGAACTGGACTAATTAGATGAATCTGTCTTTGATGAACAAGGGTCTGGATGAATGCTGACGGAGAAGAACCAGGAACAGCTCACGCTCACCTCACACTTACTACCTGCCAGGTATTTACGTGCCTTACAGGTATCCATTTCCCTAATCTTCGCAACAAATCTATTTGAGGGAGGGGCTATCCATAGGCCCATTTCCCAGAGGAGGGCGCCCAGGGGGCGAGGACAAGGCAGCCGCCAGGGCTAGGGTGTCCAGGGGGCGGAGAAGTGACTTGGGGGGCGCCGCTTGCCTGCTGCGTGTTCCCCTCACTGCCGCAGGCCGCCTCTCTGCAGCCCCTCTCGCAGGGTCACCTGGGGTCCTGAGGCTTGCCAGGGAAGTCTAGCCCATCCCCTGTTCAGCAGAAGAATGTCCATAGCCACCCTTAACAAATAGTTGTGTATGTTGAATAATTGCATGATAAGAAGCTCATTGATTGACAAGGCAACCTGAAGTTTAAAGTGAGGCAAGAGGAAGAAAAGTAAAAGAGAAGGAAAGTGGGTATGTATGATCTGTGCTGGCTTTGAAATTAATCATAAAAGTCATGAGAACGTGCCTAATATTTGACGCGCGTGGTCTCGTTCATGCCTCACAGCAACCATTTTAAAAATGAGGTTTTATTACACTAACAACAACTGCAACAAAATTCCCAGGAGCTAGGGAGTCAGGATCATTCTTAAGAGACCTTAAAGTCCATGTTGGGGAAAGATATACCAGAAAAATGTGAAGGAAAACAGGAGTTGCAATATTAATATCAGAAAAAGGAGAAAGCATATAGTAAACAAGAATACAGAGGACCTGAATAATAAAATTAGTAAGGGAGCTTTAACAAATGGACATTGAGACCCATGCCTATTTTTCAGTGCCCATAGACATGGTGTGTATAAAACTAAAAGGAACATTTTAAGAAGACATTCTCCAAAGTAGAAACTATATAGACTCATTGTCTGTGTCTAATACAAATCTTTATTTAAAGAAGCACATCACTTGAAAATTTTTAAAAGCCATATCTTAAATAACTCTAGGGTAAAAGAAAAATATGAGAACAGCAATTATAACCTACTTAGAAAAATGACAGTGAGAATGCTACATGCTAATGCCTCAGCAGCACTCGAATGCTAAAGTTTTTTAATCAAATGTATGTATTACTGAAAAAGAAAGAAAACAAATAAGCATTCAACTCTATATATTAGAAACAGGGAAAAACTAGGAAAAAAATTAAAATATGAGTGAAAATTAATGAATAGTAAAAAGAAAATGTAAAAAAGAGAAATTCATCGAGTCTGTTTAAACCCTTAAACTAGGCAAAACCATTCTAAACAGGAAAAAAAATGATTTTTCAAAATTAAGACCAAAGATAGGATACAGCTACAGAGAAGGAGGAAATGAAAGAATAACATTAGAAACCCTATCTTAAAAGATTTGAGAATCTGAATTAAAAACACTTTAAAGTTGAACCAGCAGGTAAATCATTAAATTGATATTTCTTTCAGTCTCCAATATCTTAGAGCAGCTAGAAGTAAAAACCTAAAATTGTGGAACTGTAACCCATAGCAAACTCTGAAATCTGTTCTACAACTAACTGTTGTGCTGTGCGTTGAAATTTATTGCTTTTTTGTATTTATGTTATTTTTCACAAAACAAAAGTCCATTGTGATGATTAAAAAGTATTTAAGCCTTCTAGCTTCCTATATTCTGGAGCAGCTAAAAGGAAAAATCTGCGAGGATGGTATGGTAGCCCATGACAAACTCTGGGATCTGTCCTGTAACTACTTGTTGAAGAGTGCTTTGAAAACTATTGCTTTTTTCTTTCTTTGTTTTGAATATATGTTATACTATACAATTAAAAGTAGTCAAAAAAAAAAAAACCTTGCACCAGCAGGACCCCCTAGCACTGCACTCCCATGGTCTCTCTCTAGCCCACAGGAGTCCCTGAGCCCTGTCTGTAGAATTCTAGGGCTCCTTGGACCATAATTTTGAAGTCATCAGTCAAGGAAAACATCAATTCCCAAAACTGACCCAGAAAACAAACAGAAGAGACTAGCACTATAGCAAATGTGGAAAGAAAAACTGCAAAAATGTATTTCTCCACTGGACAATGAGCTACTTGAGGTCAAGAATCATGCCACATACATCTCAGTAGAACATGTACTAGAAATCCTAGAAATGTCAGCTCTGAGCTTCCCTCCCCTCCGTCTCTTAGACCCTAGGACCCACCACTAAAGATCACTAAAGTGATTTACACCAATCACTTAAATTCTACGAGCTTCAGTAAAATAACGATGCCTTCCTCAAAGGCTTGCTGTGAGGAATAAATGAAAGGACATGCCTTCTGGACCTGACTCAGAAATTGTACAGGTAAATATTAGTAACAATTAATTATAAAACGAAAAATAAAGTGTGGGACTCTGGGAATTTAATGAGGAATTTAACCAAAAACAACAACGACAACAACAAAACCTTGGAAATTTAACTCCAGGACACAAAAGAAGACAGGAATAAAAGGAGAAAGAGTTCAGTATCCTGGGTGTAGATTTACTTTAAAGATGTCAATTCTCCAATTTAACTTATACATTTAATGAAAATGTTTTGTAAAATCCAAAGGATTGGGAAGCATTACAAAAATAATTTTAAAAGATGTATTTAAGTATTTAAACTTAAATTATTAAATTATTTCTTAAAACAAAAAAAATTGGTGGTAAAGATTTATGTAATTCTAAGGTGGGGAAGGATTTTCTAAGTAGGACTCAACCACACAAATTGTGAAGAAAAAGATGATCAGATTTACCATATGACAATTTTCAGTCTCCTGTATATCAAAATAGCCATAATAAACTATTGGATAAAAAAGTGTAGTCGGAGGAAATCTCTCACTTAAAATAGAAAAAAAAAAAAAAACCCAAAAACTTAGGAAAAAAAATTTTGTTATATGCAAGACCTATGTAAATAAAACTTTAAAATGTTACTCAGAGACACAAAAGGTGACTTCGCCAAATGGGAAGGCTTTATGAACTCTTTTTTTCATTGTTGATATTTTTTTGCATGTGCAGGCACTGGGAATTGAACCCAGGTCTCGGGCATGGCAGGCGAGAATTTTGCCTGCTGAGCCACTGTGGCCCCCCTATAAATTCTCGAATAGAACAATTCAATTTGATGTCACAAAACCTTCATTTCTTTCTTTAAAATTTTATAAATGTAATGCTATCCTGCTGAAAATAGCAACGTGGGATTTTTTTTCATTGCAATTAGTCAAAGTGATTCTATGATTCATTTATAAAATTAGAAATATAACCATAGCCAAGAAAAATCTGACACAGAACTCTCATGAGATGACATTAACTGTACAAGTTATTAAGAGATTATCAAGCTATAGTGAATAAAAATGAATGTACTGGGGCAAGAATTCACAGACAGATCAAAGAAACCGAACAGAAAATATAAAAATTGATATAAATTCATCTGAATATTTGGCACGTGATCAAAGTGGTATTTCAAATAAAATGGAGAAAAGATAGATTTTTTTAAAGACATTTTTATTGCGAAATCTTCACACATATACAGTCTATACATGGTGTACAATCAATGGCTCACAATATCATCACATAGTTTTGTAGTCTTCTCTATGATTATTTTTTGAATATTTGCATCTCTCCAGCAAAAGAAATAAAAAAGAAAAAACTCATACATACCATATCCTTTACCCCTCCCTCTCATTAACCACTAGTATTGCAATCTATTCAATTTATTTTAACCTTTGTCCCCAATTATTTATTTTTAATACATAATTTTTTTACTCATCTGTCCATATCCTGGATAAAAGGAGCATCAGACACAAGGTTTTCACAATCACATGGTCAATTTGTAAAAGCTGTCTCGTTAACTGAACCCAATATCGAGGGCTCAGCTTATTGATTTGGTTGTCCCCACTGCTTGTGGGAATAAAAAGATAAATTATGTAACAAATGGCTGGGAACTGCTAGTCATACAGAAGGAGAATAAAATAAAAATCCATCATTTTATCAAACAAATTTTAATGGCTCTATGATTTATTAAAACATAAAACCATTAAACACCACAATAACTGAGAGCTTTAGCTTTAATAAGTTCAGAGAACAGAAGAACCTTTCTAAATAAAGCACACAACCCAAAAGTCATAAAAGAAAAATATGGATAATTTTAACTCTTAGATATTAAATTCTGCATGACTAAAAGACCACTAAAAGAGACAAAAGGACCCAAACCATTCCTGCCAATCCTAAAGAACACCTAGGACATTATATAAGAGTCTATAAAGGTTCCATGTGCTTGGGTAACTTTCCAGAAACCTACAACCTCCAGCTGGGTCCCTGGACCAGATAAGTCCTGGAACCTAGAGAGCCCAGCCTCTCCAAACAATCAGCTAATCCATATGCCCGGCTATATGATGATAGTGTGAACCATTGATTGTATACTTTGCATGACTACATGGTATGTGAATATATAATATATAGCAATTAAAAATTAAAAAAAAGAAAAAAGACAAACAACAAACTGGGAAGAAATACTTTGAAAGTGCATGGTACTCCAGTGATGTGCCTAAATTCTCTGTCATAGGTCCCTGGAAGGAAAGGTCAAAAATTCACTAATACATGTGAAGAGCTGAACAAATCAATAAGAATAAGAAAGATGCTTCAATAGAAAAATGGACAAAGCATATGAAGATACATTCCACAAAAAAATGAAAAATGAATGAGTCTTCTTCAAATGAAAACATACTCCCCCTCATTCATAATAATAACCACGTAATTAGAATCATGCTGAGCTATTATTTTTTTTACCGATCAGGTTGATTAAATACCAAAAAGATTGATAAAACTCTGCATTTAGATAAGCTGTGGGGAAAAGGTACTCAAACTGCTGCAGAGAGCATAAATTCTGTAGAAGTGGGTACCATCTCTATAAAAGGTAATTTGACCATATCTTCAAACTTTAACGTAATTATTCCACATTCAAGGTTATTTAGTGTATAGATAAACTTATGTATTACAGAGATATTTATTGCAGCAGTGCTGTGATAGAAAAAGAGTAGAAGTATTTTAAATGTTCATCAATATGTGACTGGTTAAAAAAATTATGGTTCAGCTATAATGCGGAATAGTACACAGTCATTATAAATAATGAAGCGGCTTTTAAAGGATTGGTTATAGAATAATCTCCAAGACACTTATTAAGTGAAAAAGCTTGCTGTGAACTTATTTATATAATAAGCTGTCATATGTGCATGTGATATGTGTATAGTATATGCATGCAATATACCAGAAAGGACATACAAGAATCTTGTGTCAGTAGTTGCCTCTGGAGATGGACAATGAGTGACGAGAGACGGGGAGTATTTCTTTTCACTCTAAACTTTTTTGAGCTATTTAAATTTTGCACATATGCATATATTTTCCATTTAAAGGCAAACTGGGGAAAACTTTGGAAAATATGTCAGAAAATATTCTTATTTAAACTGCAAAACTGATACAAAGAAAAAATAAACACTTTAAATAGGAAAAAGAAAAAGAAAAGGGCAAAAGGCAAGACCCAACCATTCACAATAGAAGAATCGTCATTAATTAATAATAGTTAATACATAAACAAATATTCGGTCTCACGAAGGAACAGTCAAAAAGTGTTTGTGAATGCAGAGTGCATGGTGGACCAGTGATGTGCCTTAATTTCTATCCCAGATCCCTGGAAGGAAGGAGGGATGAAGAAGAAGCCGTGGTCACCGTCCCCGGGTGGGACAGAGGGAAAGGCGCCACAGGCTGCGACCGCTCTTCTTCCCTGAGCATGAAGCAGAACCCCGGGGTACATCTACAGTTTCAAACCCATCTAAGGGGGCGCTGAGAGGGTAGCTCAGTGGTAGAATTCTCGCCTGCCATGTGGAAGACCCGGGTTCGATTCCCGGTTCATGCACTTCCCACACAAACAAACAAACAGAAATTCAACAAATAGTGCCACAATTATGGGACACTCACATGAAAGAAGAATGAAAGGCGACCCTGCCATACAGCATACAACACACACACACACATCTAAGGCTTATTATTCCTTATAATATCTATAATCATAGTGTCATGAAAATTGATGTGGGTTTCCTTTCTTCTTTCCCATTTTAAGGTAAAAACCTTAATAGGTCAAAGAACAGGAAGTCTCAGGAAGAGAATTTGAAGAAGCTCAAATGCTTTGTTTAGAAAGTTAACCATCCCTATACCAGAAATAATAATCATCCCAGCAGCATGTTGGCTGATGTCCTATTTTCATTATATCACCACATTTGTTCTCACAGCCCTATGAGTTAGGATTTAGCTTCATTTTACAGATGAGAGAAAGGAAGGTTAAGAGCATTTAAATAAATAACTTGCCAAGCATCTCATGTGCCAAAGATGGGATGGCAAGTATTTAAACTCAAGCTGCGCTGTCTCCTTCGGTGATATCTGGATGGGATCCATTTTCTTTCTAGCACACAGGACCATGCGAATAGTGTTAAAATAAAAGCTGACTTCATGATCAGGGATTGGAAAGCCTTACCCCACCACCACATGCAGCAGGGCCAGAGTGAAGAAACCGGGTCAGAAGAGTCGCTTGCTAACATTAGCAACAGAAGAGAAAAATTATTTAAAGATCGATGAGATTGGATTCCATGGAAACCATCCACCTAAAGAAATATCAGTGTGCCCCTGGATGGATAAAGGTTCTGAAATCTTAATAACAGGCCTCAAGGCAGATGAGCTGTTAGGCTGGAAATTGTAAGATCCCATCTTTCAACTTTGGTTTAAGCAGCTATTTAGGTCAGGCCACATAGCGGATGAGAAGATATATTGCAGTCAACAGATCTTTTATTGATTAATAAAGAATTTTTGAATTTTTTTTTAAATTTGCATATGGGCAGGAGGCACCAGGGATCGAACTCCAGACCTCCAGCACGGCAGGTCGGAGCTCTGCCTGCTGAGCCACAGCAGCCGCCCATTAATAAAGAATTTTTGAAAAGTGGAGTTGGTGGAGTCACAAGTACTTGTCCATACCTCAACAGGAATAGGACCTGTTGGAAAACAGCATTTTAGCTTCCCAAAGCCACTCTTTTCAGTCCTCATTCCATTTGCCCCTTTCTGATACAGCTGATCACACCTTGCCATCTTGTCTTTCTTTCTTGTCCCTCTGCATCACTCCTTCCTCAGCTCCTCCACTGGGTTCTCTTATTCTCTGAATCCCTCCATTGTTTGTTGCCCTCTACCCTCCATGGGCATTTTTTTTTAAGTGACCACAAGGCTTGTCATGCCTTCTTCAAGCACCAGTCCCCATAACCAGTTCTGTCCTGGAAATCTCCACTTGCATATTCAAGCATCTCCAAAGTTTGTCCAAACTGAAATCAGATTTCTTTGCCCTTCTAAACCTCCTTCTCCTCCTCAATGCCTATCTTGGGTTAATGAGACCATCATTCACACAAACACACACACAAAATATGCAAACATTCCTTTGTCTGCCCCTCCAGAGTTCAGTCGCATTCATTTTCTGACAATTCTACTTTCTCAGTTTTTCATAAATCTAGCCTCACTTTCCCACCTCCATTTATACAACTTTGGTTTAAGTCCTCATCATCTCATGTTTTGCCCTATTGAAAGAGCCTCCTAATTTGCCTTCCTGAAATTTATCTACTCCATGTTATGTGCCATCAACAGTGTTAACTTTCTGAAAATCTAATCATGTCTCCACTGTTTTAAAATCTCCATTTCTTCTGCAAAATCCGTATTCTCACATTGCACAAGGCCTGCATCGTGGACTGGAACTCTGACATCCATGTGGGGAGAACACTCATCCTTCCACATCAGGTTCTCAGCCCTACTGGATGCAAAACCTCTATTGATTTCCTGGAGTATCCACCTCTCCTCTGCCACGCTCCTTTAGCAATCTGTTCATCAACAATAAGAAGAACAACAATAGAAATAATAGAAACGAACATTTACTGAACACTTATGAGCCAGGCACTGTGCTAGTCACTGGTTTGATCCTTATCTCTGAATCCTCACCATGCCTTCTGAGGCATATGCTTTCCTTGTACCCATTCTACAGACAAGGAAGCCATCATTACTACGTGTGCTTGGTTTAGACTGTCTATGAGCTCCCAGCAATAGGAATGGTGATCTGTATATTTCCATTGCCTGGCGGGCAGTGGGCTCATGAAAGCTCATTAGATGCTGGAAGGAAGGAAGGATGGAGGAAGGGAGGGAGGGAGGGAAGGAGGGAGGGAGGGAGGAAGCAAGAAGAAAACAAAGATGATAAGGGAGAAGGAAGACATTCTGGAACCCTATTACACCTAGATAAACCTTCCCATAAGAGATCCCGTTCTCTGCACTCTAACGTCACATTCACCAAGCATCCTTCTGTGGTTTGTTTCCTATATAAACCTCCCCTCATCACTGGCCTTGGCCTCCAACCAGATAGTCCCCAGGAACAAATCAGCCAAGCGTAGATAGGCTGGCCTGCATTTGACTTTTCATGGGTTTAGTGAGACTCATTTTCTCAGGGTCTGGCTCCTCTGGGTGACCAAATAAAGCCAAGATTAAGGCCCTCCACAGCTGGCTCAAGATCTGAATTTGCGCAGCCTCTGCAAAGGCGCAGATCTACTAGGCTCTCCCTTACCTCTTCCAGGCTATGCCTAAACGCTTCCCCTGCCTTTCCCAATTCCTCTCGTACCACCTTAACAGCACAGGAGAGTGATGGACCAGGATTTGATTTGCCCATTATTTCAATCTCCTTCACTAGACAGCTCTTGGGATCTAAAGTCGATCTCAGGCTCGCATCTATATGTCATGTTGTCAGATTCACACAAGGCTGGCTAGCTCGCCAACCTGTGGTCTTTTTTCATTAAAGCAACAAAGATGCTGGCTTCTGATTAATAAGAAAATTACTGGAGAGGAGAAATCTTCCAGACTCCCATCCAACAATTCATCTAAGGGCAGAAGAGTATACTGCTTAGAAGGCAACAGCCGGGGTGCAGGCTTTCTGAGATGAAATATCAGGGTGACATGAACGACTGAAAGAAATAAATCTCGGTGAGCTGGACTGCAGAGAACTGGTTTTTGTTGTGTGATGTAGCTGACAGAGCTCAGTTGCTTCCTTAATGCACGTGTGTCTGCTCTTCATTTTTCATTAAACCTGTCACTTGACAAATGCAGGTTTCAATGCTGTCCGCCCTGGGCTGGCTGGCTGAGAGGAGGCCTTTCTAGAATGGACATTTTGGGGAAATCAGAGCATGCCAAGGCCATGGAGGAGGCCTGGGGCAGGGTGGGGCTTCAGGAGGGGCAAAGGCTCCCTTGTCCTTGTCCCCTGGGGCCCAGGAACAGACCAAGAACACAGCAGAGTCTAGTCCAGTCCCCACCTGGAGCTACTTTTCTTCAATTAACTGCAGGGGAAGAGAAAGGGAATCAATATTTCTTATTGCCATGCACTGGGCTGGGTACTCTACATACATTATCTCATTTACTCTTGACCTCAGCATTTTCCGAAGCATACCCACTTTATGGATAAAGAAATTGAGGCTCAGAGAAGATAAAAACTTTGCCCAAATCCACACAGCTAGAGAAGGGTGTTGCTGGTTCTTGAAGTCATATTGCTTTGGTTCCAAAGCCTGTTCTCTTTGCTCCTGGAAAATTTTGGCCAAAAGAGCAATTAATGGTCTTGGAGGAGGGCCTCTTAGACCTCTCCACATCTTAAGACCACAAGAGACCCAGGAAGAATCTTCCTGGTGGAAAGATGATTCAGGAGATGCCCTTTATTACAATTTGGAAATACTGAGTTCTTACAAACACATTATCCTTTAGGCCACAAAATTATCCTTGAAGTGAGTCCAGGCCCTCCAGCTTGGGGATACAAATGGGGAATTGCGGGCAAAAGCATACAAATGGCTTGGCAGTCTTCAGCTCAGCCACAGGACCAAGTCTCCTGTGAAGTCCTCCCACCACACCAAATGGACCCATGGGCCCCTGGTTGGGTGGGGCACAGGGGTTCACCTGTGTTCTAGATCACCCCCTCCTGCTCAGAGCTGCTGCCAGCTCCCACCTGAACACCCACCTTCTCTCCTGCCCATTTTGCAACCTGGTGGCATCCATGTTCCTCTAGGAAAATGCTTCTCAGGGAATGATACCTCCAAGATGACAAAAGGGCACATTCTTGTGTCCCAAGTTCCACAAAATTTCTGAGAACAACCCCTCCTCTAGTCACTGCCAGGAGGCCCCACCACAGAAGGTAGGCAGAAAGCCAACCACTATCCACTATCCCTTCTCCTCCTGTGTCCTCATCTTTCAAAATGCCATGCCTCGTGTCCCCCTTCTTCTTTGGCCAAAGCAAAATGCCCCAGAAATCAACTCATGCAGGTGGGTACTTCAGGCTCAGCAGACATGCCCTGGAGACCCTGGCCCCTCAAGAGAATGCCTCAACTGCCTCCTGTTCCCACCTCGGTAAAATATTCATAGCCCCTACCGAGGTTTCCACGCTCACCCAAGAGTTCCTTCTTGCAGGATGGACAAATACAAAAATTCTTTTCCTTCTCTTTTCTTTCAGCCTGGAGCAGTCTGAACCATTTGGGGCTCAGCCAGACCCACCCTTGTCATAGAATCTTAAAACTGAACTAGTTGCCTGGACTGTAGCTTCTCTACCTGATAGATTTTACTCATATATTAGCATGGAGCCAGTAAGTGATAGGTGTTCAGGGACATTGGCTGAAAAATCATCCATGCAATACCCATCCCAATGCAGGAAGCTTTTCCATGGGAACTTCCTCACTAAATGGTCCCTTGACAAAGTAGCTGCCGCGTGGGGTGGGGTGAGAAGTGGCAGGGGGGCAGCCTGTCCCCGTGTCTTTCCCTTCCATCTGTCATGGCTCTACTCATACCGACCTCTCCTGAAACATCCAGCATTGAGTCCCAACATATTCCAGAAAAGGGAGTCAATTTTTCTTGATCACCAGACTTAATCACCTTAGCTTCTACCTTTCTCTTTGGTCTTTTCAGCTAACCATTCTTGCCCACAAGCACTGAAAATTTTAGAGAATCAATATAAATGTACACATAGTAGAGACTCAATGAATATTTATAGAGCGAACTGTCAGACTGGCCTTCACCAACAGTCCTTTATTAGGGCAAAACTATTCTGTCTGGAGCCCATGTACTAATTTTTTTATATTCAACTTTTTCTCTTTTCTTTATGATTTGTAGAAATTCCTTAGATATTTTGGAAATTAATTCTTTATCTTATTGTATGACTATATATATACATATATATATATAAATCTTTGACCCTTAGCATATACCACTGCCCCACAAGCTCCCCTGACGACACGTACAACCAAGATTTCCCACTTCATCATCAGCTGATGTACAAAATCAGGTCAATTTTGTTTTGCTATTCAAAGACTCCAACTCAGCTAATATGAAAATGCCTTCTGTCTTCACTGGTGATCCTTCCTTCCTGTCATAAGCCCTATATCCCTTCTGGACATAGCCTAAAGAGCCAACAATGCAGAAAGAGACCTAGAGAAGGTGGCCGGTCACCAGCTGGCTTCCTAAACTGCTGTCCTGGCCACAGCGTGTCTCTGGGGGAAAGGGTTGATTCCCCTGGGTTCAACGAACTATAGGGGAAGCAGTCATGGCTGGTCTGGAAGCGGTTTCTTTGGGTGTGCTGGGTGAAGGGGGAAGAGGCCTTTGTGTCCAGTGTTACAAGCTTAGAATGACAGAGTATATCCTGCATGAAACACCCCCCCACACACACACATAACACACACACACACACACACACACAGTTCCTGGGAGGCTCATAAGAGGATTGCATCCTTGACCACGGCTGTACCTGCAAATGGCCACTCCTGCACCCACCTTGCTCCTCCCACTGAGCCCAGGTCACAGGTTCAGACTCTTCCACCCTCCCACCCCCACCCCATCCTCACTACTTAACATACATTTCCCAGGGGCGGGATGGAGAATTCCGGAAGGGAAGTTCAGGGCTGCTCGTGTCTTTTCCTGCACGTTCTCCAGGTTACAGCAAGCACAATCTGCCACACAAGTCTTAATAACGTTTAATTTGTAAGGAGAAGGCGGTCAGGCCCTTAGTCCTTTTTTTTTTCCCTGCAGGAGCCTTCTTTGGTCATTATTCAAATTGTCCCACCCTCTCTGTAACAATATTTTAATTAAAAAATTTTAATAGAAAATATTTCAAATTTATTAAAAAGCGTAGACAATAAAGCATAGGGATTTCACCCTTCAGATTTAACAAACAGTAACATACTGTCAGATTTGCTCTGATTTCTTTGTCTAAGAAATCGAAATTATGGCAAGCTCCATCCTTAGCCGTCCCATCCCTATATCCCGGTGTGACCACCATCCTGAAGCTGGTATATCATTATTACATGTGAGGAGGCAGGGAATTTACAGCAGGCTCTCAGGAAAAGGTCTGAATCCCAGCTCCTCTCCTTCCCAGCTCTGTGTCTCAGTTTCATCATCTGTAAGTTGGAGCTGAGGACAGCACTGCCTGGCACATAACGGGCACTCACTACATCTTAGATGTGTGTTTGTGTGCATTTCCAAACTTGCATGTGTATATGAAACAATTTATATGATTATTTTGATGTATTTTACAAGTATACATAAATATATAAAGTATAAAGGATACTGCACATATCCTTTTTTTTTTTTTTGCATGGGCAGGCACCAGGAATTGAACCCAGGTCTCCGGCATGGCAGGTGAGAACTCTGCCACTGAGCCACTGTCGCAACGCCCCACTGCACAAATCCTTTTAACTTGCTTTTTTCTCCCCTCAACAGTCTGTGTTGCTATTTGAGTATGCTGATGTGTATAGATTCATTTCATCGTTAAGGTATAGTAAGAATTTAATTTAATCATGCATTCCCTATTGATGAATGCTTGAGCATCTTCTAATTTTTTTACTATTACTGCAGGAAATCAATACACCTCTCCTTGTCCACAGACAAGAACTATATGCCTAGAAGTGGAACTGCTGGCTATGCACAAGTTTAACTTTTTTGGAGATTGTTCATTCCTATAAATATTCTTGATCTCTATTTTGGGATGCAATCACGTAATGTGGAAAAATTTTGATCCTTTCAGGACTTGTTTTTTAAGTTTAGCTAGGTGGGAGCAGAGCAGCCTTTAATCTAGTGCTAATTCTTTTTTCTTTTTAATTTTTTTTTTTTTTGCATGGGCAGGCACCGGGAATCGAACCCGGGTCTCCGGTATGGCAGGTGAGAGCTCTGCCTCTGAGCCACCGTGGCCCGCCCCAGTGCTAATTTTTATCCATTACTGCTGACTTCTGATTACTTTCTGTAATGCCCTATGAATGACAAGGTTTCCCCTCTCTGGCTAGTAGGAACATGTGTGAGTTTCAGAGATCATTCCCACTCATCTCTTTAGCTGCTCCTTCCCTCCCTGCAGCCTTGGGCATTTCCTTGAACACATGCACTGATTCATACTCAGCTGAAGACTCTAGGAGACCCTCTGGAGCTCCCCAAGCTCTCCCTCTGTCTACCAGTTCAGCTTTCTTCTCTCCAGTACTGTTTCCTGAGAACTGATGCCCATTTGTCCTCCCCGGACTGGCAGCTCTGTCTCCATGGCTTAACTCAGGAATTCATATGCTCTCTCTATCTGGTTCCATCCGAGCCTGGAAATTCTCTAGGATGACTTGCCTGATTTGATTCCCATCTCTTGGGTATCACAGTGCTGCACTGTCCAGTGTCTGAAGCCTGAAAACTATTGTCTCATATATTGTGTCTGGTTTTTTTTCCAGTTTCAAGCAAGAGGGTAAATCCGGTCTCTGTTACTCCATCTCGGTCAGAATGATATTATTAATTTGTTCTTCAAAGGGGTCAAAACAATTTACAATTATATAAATGATATATGAGAGTTCCAAATTCTATACCTTTTTGTCCATACTTGGCATTATCAGTCTTTGAAAATTTTTAACGATATATAGTGGATAGAAATGGATATGTCCTGGTTTTAAATTTGGCTTTTCCCTGATTACTAGTGAAACTGCGCCTCTTTTCATACATGCATTGGTTTTCTGGGTTTCTTCTATAAATTTCCTACCACTGCTTTGTCTGTTTTTATATTGGCTTGCTTATCTTTTTCATATTGATTTGTAAAAGTTAATTCCTTATATATTCTAGATATTGATCTTTTGTCAGATAAATTCATTGTAAATATTTACCCAGTCTTTAGCTCATCTTTAGTTCTCATATAAAACTTTCTAATTTTGATGTAGTCAAATTAATCAATCATTTCTTTATGGTTTGTGCGTTCATGTATTATTTAAGAAATCCTTCCCTACCCTGACGCAATAAAGATATTCTCTTATATTTTCTTCTAAAGGTTTTTGTTTGCTTTTTTACAGTTCTATGTTTTTTACAGTTCTAAAATTTCCCACTTTAACCCCTTTCGCATATACAGTTCATTGGTGTTAACTGCACTCAATGCTTTGCTGCCAGTTTAGCTTTTCACATTTCACCACCGGTCCTTCTGGAGCTTATGGCATGAGGAAGGAATTGGTTTCCTCCTTATATATGGTCAGTCGTCAAAGCACAAATTAAATAGGCTGTCTGTTCCCTTCTATTTGGAATGCCAGCCTTGTCATACTAAATGGGCTCTTGATTCTTTCTGTGTTCTCTTTATGCATCCCCAGAGCAACAGCAAATTGTTTAAACTATTTTATCTTTAAAAGCACTTTTGATACCTAACAGAACACGACACCCCTCCTATATCTTTTCAAAACCTTCTTGGCTACTCTTGATCTTTTACTCTATTTTTGGGATCAGTTTCTTAGGTTCATTGGAAAAAAATCTGTTGGAATGTTATTGAAATTACAACGAGTTTATAAATGAGTTGGAGGAAAACTGACATTTTAAAATATTGCTCCTCGCCCATGCAAAAGATTAATCTATTTCAATCTTGACATCCTTTAATAAAATTTTATAATTTCTGTCATGAAAATCATGCCTGTCTTTTACTAGGTCTATTCCAAGAAATATAAAATTCTCTTTGCTGTTCAGCATGAATTTTTATAACACATGTAATAGATTACTCATGATTGTAGGGCAGCTGTCATGTTTTCTGGATCTCCTGCAACTTCTGTTATTTGGGGGATTTCTATTTTCTGATTTATCTCTACCTGGTAGCATCCTGGACTGTCCAGTCAGCCTCCCATATGACCCATGCTCTGCTGATCATTTGTGCCACATGAGACTTCACCTAGAAAGTGAGGGATTTAGGAGGATGGTAGATATTAATTTTTCTGGCAAGTGTGGCAGTAGAGCTGTGGAGGACCTTTGTATCCGCTCTGGAGCTTCAGTGGCATGAGCTACACGGGACGTTTGGTGGCTTCACAATGCGATTGGGTGTTATTCTGGGCACCTCGGTGTCCAGGCCCTTTGGCCCCCCCTACAGATTCCACTAGCTGCTAATATCCTCTAATGAATATGCTGTTGCATAAATAATCAGAAAGGCTTCAGGTCTTACAACTAAGAACGCTAAGTATAGAAATACTGCTATCCCAGCTCTCTTTAGGCTATTATTTCACGAGGAAATTATATTCATCCCCTCTGCACCCTTCTATTTTAAATCCGTTTCTTTGTAAAGAGCATGTGATTTTTAAATTCAATTTTAATCCGATCTGAGAATTTATGTCTTTCAGCCAATGAATTTAATCTTTCTATATTTGTTGTGATTAATGATATATTTGAAATTATTTCTATTTTCTTATTTAGCCTTTTTAAATAATCAGGTCTCTTCTTTATTTCTCTGTATTTCCCTTTTCTCTCTTCAATTGGAATGTCTGAGTTTTCTTTATTTGTCCTTCTCCTTTATCTTGAATTGGGCTCATTGAGTTTTCTTTATTATACTTGTGTCCTTTTTGCTGCTTTTGAAGTTACATACTGCACTTTTATGTTGGATGCATGACTAAGAAGAGTCTAAAGTTAATTAATACTTTTGCCCTCCTCTCAAACAAAATCTTAGAATACTTAAGCTTCTATCACCTTTCTTCCTTCTTTCATATGTCTATTCTATAGTAGTATTGTCCATGTAGGTACTTTTCCATTTTCTAGTAGCCACATTAAAAAAAAAGTGAAAAGAAACAGTTGAAATATTTGTATTTTGTTTAATGCAATATATCCTAAATACTATCACTTCAAATGTGTAATTAATATAAAATTATAAATATTTAATTTTTAAAATTAATATTTAATATTTAAATTTAAAATTATGAATATATGCAATATTTTGTTACTTTTTCATACTAAGTGTTTGAAATCTGGCATTATGTTATACTTACAGCTTATCTCAATACAGCAATAACTTTATATCCACAATGCTTATTCTGTGTTTAGATTTCATAAAATTTATCATTGAAAAAGTAGATTCCCATACCTAAATTGTTTCAAGCATACTTGGAAATTTTCCAATAACTGAACCGAGTGCCAAGAAATCACATTTTGTAATATTTGGATCCACATTGACAAAAGTGGTTCATCTTTTCTAGAAGAGTAAATTTGATGTTGAAGCAAAACATTTCCATTTCAAAGCTACATCTGTCCAAGCCAAGTAAACACACTAATTCTTACGTCAATCCAGTATTCTTAGCATCTAATTTAAAGGGGGTATTGCATAAATTCAAAGACAATCCTAAGTTGATCTATATCAACAAAACATTATGCAAATTTACCTTCTAGTTTTTTCAGCCAATTAACATAATACTGTTGATTACAATTAGATTTTTCTATATATTGATACATTTAGGAAAATGTGTAAAATCATTATTGATTTGTATTGTGAAGTTTCAATTTCAACATAGATTCTCCTACCTGTGTAGAGTGGTAACAAATGCCGTCTTTTCTTATAGTTTCAAATTTAGCTTGTCTGAAAATAGTGTGAGTGTGCGAAAATATAAATCCCTGTCATTTTTTGTCTTGGATTGTTGAATATTTAACAAATATTCCTTTTTTTTTTAAGAAAATCTTGAATTGAAGTTAAATCTTTGTAGAAGCTCTTCCACGACTCAACTAATGGGTACTGACAAAGAATGAAAGATTATTAAATTTATTGTCATTGTCTTCTATTTCTTTCAACAGTTTTATAAAATAGGGATGATAGCATTCGCATATATATGTACTGAATTATTTTTTTTTAGACTGAATGATTTTTAACAACTGTATGCATGACAATTTTTATTGAGTCTGTTTCAGAAAACACAACACACACATTTTCAATAAGGGATCATACAGTGAAGTGAAATAGTAAGGGAAACATCAGTCTCTCTCATTTTAAAATATCAATAAATCAGATTTTGTTTTACATAGCTGGAGCACTTATCATGATAGAAACTAATTTTTATATCTATCTGAAATTCTTCTGGGATAAATGTAAGGATTCAAGAATAACTATGCCATAGCTTGATTTTTTTAAGGCCACGTGTTGACCTTTCTTCATAGATTTGGAAATCCTTTGAAACAAAACCTGCAGAATGTATTAGTTAAACAATGTGTCATGTTGTACAACTCATTTAAAGCTAGAGAAAAATACTTGCAATTTTTTGAACTTTGGATCAATTGATCATTGATTTTATTAGAAAGTTCCTCTGGCTGGTAGGCAATTGTTGGGTCGCATGATTGAAAATCTTCAGCTTTTCATAAAAGACTCTATTTAGTGTTTCCTCATAATTTCTAACAAAATTACCATAACTGAAATAATAATTTCTTTCCCCATCTCTCCATCTAAAAAAAAAAATGTCTTTGCTTTTTCAAGATTCCAAGCCATGTAACAGCTTGGAATGTACAAGGTCAGATCCTGGAACCCATACGACATGCAGAATAGTCAACCACATTGCCAGGTCACATTCATACATAGAAAGTAGTCATTTAAACGGAATCAGTCCTTTGATACCAACTAGATCAATTTGTGTTATGAGCTAGTATCAGAAACAAGGCCTGTATCCAACATATGCATTGCAGTGCAACAAGATCTGAAATGACACAATGGTTAATTGAAACACAGTCCTACCAAAACAGTAAAGTTGTGTTTAAGGGAAATATATTTTACACTGCTTCAAAATTTAAATTTAAATTTAAATTAATTAAAATTAAATTAAATTTAAAGTTTAATTCCTCTGTTGTACTAGTCACCGTTCAAGTAGCTAGCGAATACTATATTGGATAACACAGTTTATAGTGTTTTAGTTCTACCTTGGTTTTTTTTTTTAATAAATTTTTATTTGTATATAATTAACCACATACACACAAACATGCACAAATGCATAGAATTGTATGACACAGAGTGAGTGCTAATGTAAACAGTGAGTTCATTATAATAATATTGTTTCATGAATTGTAACAGAGATATCACATGAACGCAAAATGTTAATAACCCGGAAAATGTGTGAGAGTGGGATAGATGGGAATGTAGTACTTTCTACAGGATAGTTCTACAAACCTACATCTCATTTTTTCACTGAAATAAAAAATTAAACAATATTTTTTTTAAGAAATAGCAATTCTCTCCAGTCTGTGATACTGAGGCAGAATAAATGAATTTTCTCATGACCATGCTTTGGGATTACAATCAGGAAGAAGACCTAGTGGTCTCAATTTTCTTTCTAACTAGCTACAACCTTGAGCAAGTCACAAATTCCTTTGGGGCTGTCTCACTGCAGTAGATTTTCCATCTGTTTGCATGAGGGTTAAATTAAATATCCTATGATTTTTCTGTTAGCCAGGTACTTGTTTTACTAATTCTTACACAAGTGAAGTTGTTGATTATACAAAGTACTCAATAACTTAACGGCAGTTCCATTCTCATGAATGCCCTAACCATGAAAATAGGACACAGACGAATCCAAGGAAGAGAAGAAATCTGTAGAGTTTTGAAATTGCATGATGCACTATGAGACCTAAAACCTCCCATTGTAAACAGGTAGCCAGCTGCGAGTCCTTCCATAATGCATTGCCCATTTGCTCTGGAGGCCAGGATAGCTACTGGCCTCTGATGCCCATATTCATCAGTTACAGGTTCAACAAAACATCATGAATTATTCCCCCAGTGATGAGGAAGTAAAGACCCCACCCATGGCAGGAGCCCCCAGGACCGCTCCTTCAGCTTCAGGTTCGGCCATCCCAGCACTAAGAATGGAACTCAGGACAAGGTGATTGCAGTGTTTTGACAAGAGTGCTTATTCAGATCTACCAACTTACAAACCTAGTTCTTTGCTGAGCATACCTTCTCCTATCCCAACCATCCTTCTGCTTTCAGTGTCTTTCCTCTGGGACTGTATTTTCCAGTAGTATTTTCCAGCAGTTGTCCAGGTAGTCTGTAAGTAGTAAGCACCTAGCATTGCCTGGAATTTTCTTTTATCCGTACTCTCTTGAGTAGTAATTATGCCAGGTTTAAGATTTAGTGGATAGTTATTTTTCCTCATTACTTCCAGGACAACATTTCATTTTTCTTCTGGTCCTCGTGCTACTGAAAACAAGTCTTTTGTCATTCTAATTATGTGAGGCTTTTTTTTATTCTACTCTTTTTTTTTTTAATTTGTGTATGGTGCATTAAAAGTATTTTGATTCTCTGTATCTCATTATGCTGCATCTAGTTATGAAATCTATTTTACTCACCTTGCTCAGTACTCAATATACTTCTCTTTAACCAACTCTGGAAAACTCACTTAGTGTCTTTTGAAATATGCCTTTCACCCACCCTCTCTGGAACTCCTTTCAAATGTATGTGATGTGAACCTTTTCTTTCACTCTTTCATGATTCATATTTTCTATCTCTAAATATTTTTGCTATATTCTGGGTGAGTTACTCAGCTCTATCTTCCAAGTTCATTATTTATTTCTTTAGCTGTGTTTAAACTGCTCTTTAACTCAGCCATTGTGTTTTTAATTTTAGTGACTGGAATTTTTATTCATGTATGTTTAATTTCCTATATACACTTGTTCTTTTCATATGTTCTCCAATTCTACCATTATTTCAAACTTTTATTGTACGGTCTTAAGTGGTTTAATTTTATTGTACAAAACTTATTTGCTATCTTTGCTTTACCTCATGTTGGTTTGATTCCTTGTATAGTTTGTAATTTCTTAGTAATAGTCCTCAAGAAACATTTGAATTACACGGTGAAAGATTTCTAAGGAGAAGCAGCATTTTCAAGTCAAGAGAAAAATGTCTTATTACTGTCTTCCCTCAGAATTGAAAAATACAGTTCAAGTTATTTGTCTTTTCAGATCTCCCTTCCTCTCTATACTAAACATAGATGTGGATAGAACTGGTTAATCGTCTGTTTCTCTCTAACAAAACCACTAAAGCACTTTCGGTCCTGCCCTTGCCCTCTCAGAAAGTCTCAAAGGAGACCTGCCTGCATTTAGAGAGCAGACAAGCTCAGAAGGAACCAAGGAGAGTGATCTCATTTTTAACTCAGAAGCCCTCATAGATGAAACCACAACACTCAGATTCTCTTACTCCTAAGACTTAACTCCTAATAGAAATGACAGAAGAAAGAGAGAGTGCATGAGAGTAAGTTTGACTCATTGGAAGCTATCAGCCATGCTTCTGTTAGCTCCTTTCAGACTGCAAAGAGATGGATGGATGGCCTGGGTTCTTGGCTAGGGAGACATTGATTACCCTTCCTTGACAAGCAGAGTCTCAGCACCCGCTACAGATAGTTCTTCCTTCTGGTTCTGGGATATATAGCTTTGCTCTAAGATTTTAGTTACCTTTTTTCCTTTAGGAGCTAGCTTGATAGAACCTCTTTGACAGGTTTGTGTATTTATCCATACTTATCAATCAGCATTCTTTGGCTTCAAGTGAGAAACCGATTTCAATTTAAAGGGACAAAGGAATTTTTTTTTTTTGCAAGGATACTGGAAAGTTTGTTTTCTTGTTTCAGTTCTCAGACTCCCAGGCAAAAGTCTAAATAGCCTATCTTGGGTTACATGCCAATCCCTTAATACTGGTGGGCAAAAAGGTAAGGGGATAGGATGCCATCACTAGAAGAATCAACAGTTTCACAAAGAAGGGGGAAAGCAGCCTGGAAACACAAAAGTTAATAAATATCTTAAGGCCTATAGGACCCAAATATAATTGTTGGGGACTGAAGTTTTAATATTTACACTGACACAAGATAATGCTTAAATTACCCAGCCTTGGGCTTGAGATATCAAAGGTACTCAAAACAAAAAATTGGTTTCCTTCTTTTTCTTTAAAACTCTAGTTTGAAAAACATGTGAAAAAATGTGGTATGTGTCTGTGTATCTGATATCACCCAGCTTCTGCGATATTTTTTAATGTAATGCATCTCTGATCTGGTACGCTCATTCATTCATCTCATTTATTGGGCAGCTGAGTTTTAGGAATTGTGCTTGGTGCTGTGACTAGCTACATACCTGTGGTCTTGAGTAGGGCCTGGTCCCAGCCTGGGAGGAGGAGAGAATCCAGAACGGAAGAATGTCAGATGCAGAAAGGACCTTAGAAACCATAAGTCAGACTTTCTCCTGTTTTCAACCGGGAGAAACGAGGCACAGGTGATAAATGACCTGCCCACGATCACGAGGGCAGTTAGTGATGAAGTCAAGCGTTGGACCCAGGTTTCTTAACTCAGTAGGAGGCCGTGGAGCAGGTAAAGTCCCTGATGGTGCATCTGATGCTGTGCCCGATACCTGGAAGCACTTTCAAAATTCTTTCTCCCCTCCCTCAAAATCTCGAATAAGTGATCATAAACTCGCCTGCACGGGAAGCAGACAAATAAAGGAAATGACTAAACTAAAGCAAATACTGGAAAAAATAAGACGGGAAAGCAAGAGGATTAATGACAACTGGCCTCTGGATCAATACTGGGGGCCTAAAAGGTGTTGGTAAGGTGTGTGGTGAATTAGATTTCCCATGCACAAACTGTGTATGGGATCAGCCTCTGCTGAGCTCCAGTGTGGTGCTATCCTGTGATGCACGCTCAGGGAGGTAATAACTCTGATTTTTAAAGAAAAGCTGAAATATGGATATTGACATGAAATCCCCACATTTTAAAAATGTTGGCTTAAATTATTGTTTTATTGTAGCAAATACAAAACATATTTTGGATTTACTCCAACCTGTAGGCAACCTACTTTCACTTTCCAGGAGTTCCTAACTTGAAAAAATGCAAGGGATCTGTTAACTGGGTTGGAAAATATATATTTATTTTCACTGATCTCTAATACATATCACATTTCCTTCCATTATGAATGTAGGCTACTAATCACATTATTAGTACCTGTAACTTTTGTTCTCAATAGAGATCACAGACTTTTTATAAAGAAAATCAGCTCTTGAAGATATGCAGAAATAGGATTTATACTCACCACGACTTTGAAACTGTGGTGATTATTAAAGCCGCCACTGGATTTCAGTCTTCCTGCCTGCAGAGGCCTGTGTGATGAAGCTGACCAGTTACTGAGCAACTTCAGAACCCGACAGATGTTCAGCCAACAAATGGCAAGGCCATGCCCATTCTCTCAGCCCAGACATCTATGTTGATCTCTATCCCCATGTATAATCGCTGATTGATCAATACAAGAAAGAAGTGAATCAAAGACCATCTCATAGTTTAATGTTCTCTTTTAAGCTAAGCAACAACCGCCATCACATTGTCTTTAAGAGCCCAAACTTAACTTTAACTTCCCTGGATTTCAAGTGGATTGCCCAGGTATTTAATGCATTAGTAAAGAAACACATAAATTACCATCTCACCTATTTTTCATATTCTTCTATTTAGTAAGGCTGTATTTATATTTCAATGCATTTCAGAACATTCCACTAAATACAATGTGGTATCCTGGATTAGATTCTGGAAAGCCCACCCCCCACGCCCCCCAAAAAAAGATTAGTGGAAAAGCTTATGTAATCTGAGTTAAGTCTGGAGTTTATTTAATAGTAATATACCAATGTTAATTTCTTAGTTTGATAAATATTCTATGGTTATAAAAAATGCTGGCATTAAAGGAAGCTGGTTGAAGAGCATGTGTAAATTCCCTTACTATCTTTGCAATTCTGTGAATCTAAATTTTAGGAAACAGGCACACACACGCATATCCAAGAAGGGGTTCATAGATATCATGAGGCTGCTGAAGTGGTCACTAGCACAGAGAAGGTGAAGAATCTGTGCAACTTCAAACAGGCCTTATTTGAGTTTGCCAGGACACGTATACCAAATATCACACACTGGTTGGCTTAAACAACAGGTATTTATCATCTCACAGTTTGGGAGGCCCGAAGTCCAAAATCGAGGTGTTGTCAAGACACAGTTTCTTTAAGAGCTGTAGCATTCTGGTGGTAGCTTGCTGGCAGTCAATCTCTGCCTCCATCACAGCTGTCATGGTCAGGTTCATGTGTCTACTTGGCCAGGTGGTGGTACCTGTTTGTCTGGTTGGGCAAGTGTTGGTCTGTCTGTTGTGATGAGGACATTTCATAGAATTAAATCATGATCACGTCAGCTGCATCCACAGCTGATTCCATTTGTAATCAGCCAAGGGGAGTGTCTTCTGCAATGAGTGATGCTCAGTCTAATCACTGGAAGCCTTTTAAGGAGGATTCAGAAGAGACAGGCTCTTCCTGTCTCGGCTGGCGAGCCTCTCCTGTGGAGTTTGTCCAGACCCTCCATCGGAATCGTTGGCTTCACAGCCTGGCCTGTGGATTTTGGACTCTGCGTTCCCATGGTCACGTGAGACACTTTTATAAATTTTATATTTGTGAGTGTTTCCTGTTGATTCTTTTTCTCCAGAAAACCTAACTAATACAACAGCAAACAGCTGGATATGTCTCAGCAGGAGGAAGGGAGCCCTAATACTTTCAGGGTAACACGATACACATTTAACAGGCACACTCCATTCGCTTTAACCAGAGAACAGCCTCAATTACTACCAGCCTCCAGAACACCTTTGGAGTTTTAGCTGGGCCCCTCTCACTCTTGTCTCTGCTTCTTTTCTTTTCTGGGTGAACTCATATTTTTCCAAGACTCAGTTCAGTTACTTATTGTGGGAAACTTTCCCTAATATCCTACTGTCCACCAACATGCCTGCTTCTAAACTGAGACCCATACGTTCTTTGGGGATCCCACAGACCCCGGGGCTTACACCCATGTGGCACTCATCATGCCACATTGTCATTGACTCTCTCCCTGCCACCTCCTTCACTAGCTCTGAACGTCTCTAAGGCAGGAAGTGTGCCCTCTTCATCTCTGTACTCCAAGAGCAGACATGGGTCCTGAGAGGAAGCAGGCACACGGTCACTGTCTGTTAAATGAGTGGGACAGGCAATGACTTCATGTGGGGAGAGGAAGTGAGAAATGATGACTTCAAGTGCAATAACAGTTCTGTAGTGGCCTCTCAGACTCTGAGGTCTGGAGTTACTCATGTCCGGGCATGGGAGTTGCTGAACTCATCCACAAAGTCATCAGAGAACATGCTAACAACCTTAGCAAGACCCCTGGTGGCTGGAAATAGCCACTCAGATCCTGGTGTGTTCCCTGGACTGGCAATCACCTAGCAAAACAACTCCTGGAATTTAGGATGTAGAAGCACAACACAGAGAAATGAAAGGGAGGTCCTTACTCCACATAGCAGATTTGCTGGATTTATATTGCTATCTCTGCTGTCCTCCTACCACCACCACCCCCATGAAATTTCAAGACCTGACTCTCAAACATGCCCCCCCCCCCCCCGTAGCTTCTGAGGCCCTTGAGAAGGAGTGTAGCTTCATCACAAAGAAAACAGTCTTTGGAGTCCAGTGAGCACGGGTTTGAGACCTGGCTTCATCCCTTACCAATTCTATGGACTTGAGCATGTTGCTTACCCTCCCTTTGCTTCAGCTTCTGTAGGCGGGAGTAGGCTTACGGTTGCTGAGAGCATAAATGAGGTACTACATCTAAAGGGTTTAGCATGCCCACAGAAAGGGCCCAGGAAATGAAGGTCATACCAAAAATAAGACATTCTTTGCCAGCAATAAATACAGAGTCTAACAGGGAAGACAGACAAATTGGAAAACTACAATGATCATGCAGCATATTAAGTAGCGTTGAAAAGAAATAAATGAAAACAAGTACACAGAGCCACGGGAATTCAGACTTGGTGACGTTCGACCTGTAATTTAAAATATGAGCCAGGCAGGAGTGTCAGCGGTGGTGGGGTTGCATATTAATGATACTGGAGTTAAGACATGGGAAGGCCTTTATGGGGAATTGCAAATATCTCAGAGGGTCACAGAGGGCCAGAGCAAGGTACAGCTGGAAACATGAAGCCAGAGGCCAAAACGTGTAACTGCAGACTCTCCAAACACCCACTGCCCCACTCCAGGATTTGCTCAGGCCTCAGTGCCCTGACTGCATTCTACCTTGTGTTGAGTTCACCAAAGGCTGTCTTACAATCTCTTTTCCGGATCCTATCACAGATCATTTTCAGAGGGTCGTTCTTCCTCTGTGTCTCTGTGTCTTCTAGATGCTCTCCTCCATCATTTACCTGGCAGGTTTTCTTACTCAGTAAAAGTCATTTGCTGCCTGACTCTCCACTTATCTGTAAGCAAGACAAGATATGTTTAAACAAAGTGATTGTTAAACAAACAAGGAGGGCAGATTGTCCTTGATCTGACTTTCTTTCTCCTTGTGGAATAGCCAAATGTCCTTCTCAGATTACAGCAGAAGGTAAATTGATGTGCACAAATCCCAGGGCCGTTCCCAGATTCCAGGCAACCTCTGTCTACTGGATGTTTACTCTAATGAAACTTCTATTCCTAATGTCACTTCTCTAATTGTATGGACTCTAGGTGCTTGGAGACTCCTGTCCCCAGCAAGCCCTGCTTTCGGAGGCTTCCCAGAGTTAAAGCAATTACTCCCCAAGGGTGCGGTGTGCTCCTTCCTTTCCTACTTACTGCAGTTATTTTTTTGGAGTGTGCTGCCAATGGATGTAAAAATATTGGGTGGACCACAGGGAAACAATGGTCAGGTCACCTCATATTTTAGTCCAGATGCCCAGTCTTTTCCCAAGACCACCTCAGATTCAGTAATTCAAAAGAGGAATTACAGGACCCAGTGTACAACCGCACTCATGGCTATGATTTATTACAGCTAAAGGTTACCCACCACAATCAGCAAGGGGGAAAGGCACATGGCAAAGTCTGGGGGAAGCCAGGTGCGACTTCCAAAGATCTGCTCCCACTGGAGTCACACAGGATGCACGTAATCCACCAGCAGCGAGTTGTGGCAACATATGTGAAACACTATCTACCTGGGAAGCCCATTAGAGACTCGGTTCCAGGGTTTTTATTGGGAGCCAGTGACATAGTCAATCTCTGCCTGGTACATACCAAAATTCTAGACTCCCAGAAGGAAAGGAGGTGAAGCACAAATCAAATTGCTGGTGCAAACAGTTTAGGCACAATGACTTATTCTCATCAGTTAATGATAGAAAGCCCAGTTTCCAGATGCCAGCCACAGACCAATCTTGCAAGCAGACAGCAGTTTAAACTTGGTAACTTAACTCTTTTTTTGCACAGCCTGATAGTTGCACAGTTTTCTGGGAGGCACAATCTCTGGTTCCTGAGCTAAAAGAGGCAGCCATGGATCATCTTTCTGTCAATATTCAGGTGACCTTGCCAGACTTTCCAGGAGAGGAGTCCTGGTGGGCTTTCCCTTAATCCAGCTCTATTTGCTTTGCTGTCAGTGAAGCTTCCGGCAGATTCAGACAAAGGTGTCACTGTAAGTCTTAGTTTTGGGTGGAGTGAATTTCTATCTGCTTCTGTGGTTTCAGAGCCTGTCATGGTCAGGTTCATGTGTCAACTTGGCCAAGTGGTGGTACCTGTTTGTCTGGTTGGGCAAGTGCTGGTCTGTCTGTTGCAATGAGGACATTTCATAGAATTAAATCATGATCATGTCAGCTGCATCCACAGCTGATTCCATTTGTAATCAGCCAAGGGGAGTGTCTTCTGCAATGAGTGATGCTCAATATAATCCCTGGAAGCCTTTTAAGGAGGATTCAGAAGAGATAGGCTCTCTTCCTGTCTTGGCTGGAGAGCCTCTCCTGTGGAGTTTATCTAGACCCTCCGTTGGAATCGTCAGCTTCACAGCCTGGCC
The DNA here is from genome assembly GCA_004026745.1 of Myrmecophaga tridactyla. Taxonomy (NCBI): domain Eukaryota; kingdom Metazoa; phylum Chordata; class Mammalia; order Pilosa; family Myrmecophagidae; genus Myrmecophaga; species Myrmecophaga tridactyla. The sequence continues at coordinate 4,469 of PVIY010018192.1, read as the reverse complement.
TGTGGATTTTGGACTCTGCGTTCCAGAGGTCACATGAAACACTTTTATGAATTTTATATTTGCGAGTGTTCCCTGTTGATTCTGTTTCTCTAGAGAACCCTAACTAATACAGAGTTGTATAGGGCATTGGAAGAGGCTGGAAAGGAGGCTGCTGGGCAGACATTACCATAGCTCAGAAGTTACCAAAGATTTGTAACGGAAAAATCCAAGGACATGCTTTGCCTTCTTATTTTTGGATTCTCAGTATTTCTTATACTCTTGGCCATATCCTACCATATATCCTCATGCCCGTCTATCCTCACCACCACCCCCGACTCTGCTTCTGGAAATTGCTGTGGAAGCCTTAGCAGTTCTTTGGGCCCAGGCTCTCACAGTTGGACACTTTCTGCGTTTCCTTCTGTCTGGCGTGGCTCTCTGCTCCTTGCCTATCTGGAAAACCCCTTCTCAAATTCTTAAATTTTCCCTGATGCTTCCGGAGTTGATAACTTCTTCCTTCCTACTTGCTATCTTGACCATTCTTGAACCTAGCAAGAATACCCTACATTCTTTTGTGATCATTTTTTTTTATGCATGGAGAATGCTTTAGCTATAACCACTGTCTTCTTACTGGTCCTGGAATTTCCTCCTTTCCTTCCCTCATCACTCCTCCTGCCATGCAAATGAATGGTTGTCTGTGTGGACATGGTCTGGAAGACGTCAACAAACAAACAAACAAAAACCAACTTGGCAGTCTTCTTCGTTTTTGTTCCCTAAAGCTGATTGAAGAGATTATGCTAGATTCCTGTAAGGAAAAAAAAAGTCAAGATATAGGAGGGACATTTGTAAAAAGGAGAGGGAGAAGAAGAAAAGGGAGCAGTGGGTTCCTGCAGCAGAGAGTCAAGGAGGCAGCTGGTCCCCAGAAGGGGAGCCGAGATGTGGTGCATCTAAATAGATGGACGCTGAAGCAGACCCACCAGGACCCTGGCCTCCAGCCCCCCACGTGTGACCCAGAAGAGTAGAAATATTCCCACCCACCCCACCCCCCAAGCATGATATGAAGCAGATGTAGAAAAGAGCCATGCGGGCAGGAAAGGGGGTGTCTCAGCTCCGACCTACGTAAACCCATCATGGAGAACTTCCTCCATCCCACAGCACCTATAAAGCACAAGAATATCAACAGCACCCTTGACTGAGGTTAAGTTTCCCCTGCTCTAGCATGAATACACAGTTCTAGCTCTTGCACAGCTGAGCTTGCAGGACAAGATTTATTGCTTTTTAACCCCCTTACCAGCTAGGCTGGGACCCCTAACAGAAGGGTCTGTGACTTACTCGCTTTTATGTCTCTGGTGTTTCTCATAGTATTAGGCTCATATAAATGCTCAATGAATGCAAACTGAATAAAAATTTTAAATAAAATTTATTCCCAATTATCTTAGCATATTGAACTGACATTCTTGATTGCCCATCTGACTTCTCCATCAGCACAGGAAATCTCAAGGGCAAAGGCAATGTTCTTCTCAATATTTAAGTCAAAGACGTAAGAGACTACATACCCAGAAATGTTTGGGGTGAGGAAATGAATGAAGTACTGTGCTGTTGTAAGAAAGGGATAGGTGAAGCTGATGGAGAGCGTTGGGTTTGAAATTTTGTTTCTGAAACTTATTAACTGTGTGACACAGGTGAGTTACATAATCTTGATTTCCTCATCTGTAAAATAGAGATCATATCCATTCCCCAGAAATATTATGGAGATGATGTTAAAAGAAACAGCATACGTGAAAGGACTCTGAACAGTTCAAGGCAGGCAGAAGGAGTTTTTGAAAAACAATAAAAAATCTTACTCATTGATTACCTGTGAATATGCCATTTGAAATATTCATCTTTCGAAGTTCCAAAACAAGAATAATAACCCTTGCCTTTGTGTGATGGGATCTGCTTGAAATTCCTTACATGTGCATAGATTGAACTATAATTTTGATTAAAAACTAATGTATAAAACCAGAAAAAGTCCCTAGAGAATAATAGTATCCTTAGATGAGAAACCCAAAGTCAATGTCTAAAACGTTTATTTTAAAAATTGAAAAATTTGAGCCAAAGATGCAAACACATAATCATTAGATTGTCAGAGATTTTGATTAATAAAATATCATCAGACTGCTCAAATACATATTATAAATAATCCTCCAGACACCCTGAGAGGCAGCTGCTCACACAGCCAGGAGTGGTGCCAGCTTGGTGGGCGTCTCACCTTGGAAGTTGTGACTCATAGACACATTGAGAATTTCAAGAGTTATGTGCAGCACAGTCAGGCTGCAAAATGGCAGTGCATGGCTGTCCTGGAAGGCCTTCTTCCTGCTTCCTAGGACGGGTGACGTGAATTCTATGGCATTTGAGGGGACATCTACCAGGTTGAGGAGACGCACAGATGGCCTTGCGGTCTGCACATTCCTCCTCTCCACTGCATCCTCCAGGGAAAGATTGATTACTCTGCTCCAGAGGCAGGATCAGCAGATGTTACTGATATGGGGCTAGGATTCTGTAGTGTGGATACCACGCGAGGCTGTCTTTTTTTCTTTTTTTTTTTTTTTTTAAGCCAAAGCAGCCTTAATAGAGGCTTTTAAAAGAGGCTCATGGATCTTGTTTCAATGGATTCAGTGTTGGGTCCTGTGCCCAGTCTGTATGTTAAAGACGTGCATTTACGGGCCACTATTGAGAATCGCTGCCTTTAAAATTCCTCGGGCTTCAGGCTTCCTACACGCAGCAAGGCTGTCACTAGAGTTGTTGCATTTATCGGGGTCAGTCCTCCCTGCCCAGCTGGAGACACTGAATCCCCTACTGTGGACGTCTGTTCTAGGACCAGGCTTAGAACATTTATCTCCTTGTTGTCTCCTATGAGAAAGAGATAGAGAAAGTAAGAATGCTTCACAGTGGTTCATGACAGTGAAACAATCTAAAAGGATGTAGTTCAAGAAATAAAATTTAAACCTCTTTTCTCTCAATACGCTGCATCTTAGGAATGGAATCCAATCGTAGGGCTGTCTTTGACCCATCATCTTTACCCTTATCTTCCACCCTGTGGGGTCTCGAGCTCCCCCTGGAGGATGTATCAAGAGTCTCAGCTCCACCGGTGGAGGGGACGTAGACTCCGGCTGCCAGTACCTGGAAGCCTTCAGAGAGCAGCGGACACCCCTATGGCCAGCGGGCGAGAGTCTTTCCCTGACCTTCACTTTATTTTCTGAGACCAACAAAGTTGCTGCTTCATTTTTAATTCCTGGCGTTCCAGCATGCTTAACTTCTATCTCTTAGGAGGCTGAATGCTGTCCTCAGTTTTTCCAGCTGCTGCATCCTGCACTGAAAGGCCCAATTCACCCAGATACAAAATCTCCACGACCACATAGCACTTTCTGTCCTTATGCCCCGCTCACTGGGGCAGCCCTCTCCAGATGGCAGTGCCAGCCAAGGCTAAGTCCAAATCAACCCCAAATCACTATCTAATCATTCTAATCTCCCTTCAAGGAAATGTCATAGCAGGGACCATGCTTCCAGGCTCTGGTCCTGTCCAATCTCCATTCAGGTTCCTTTTCCATGGGTTCCAGCTGCAGAGGTCTCTGACTGGCTGTAGAGACTGCTGTGACAAAAGACACTGGTTCAACAGGTATTCGTCCAGCTCCTATTGTTGGCCAGGACCTGTGCCCACCACCATGGCATTGAAAGGAACGTGACCCCAGGCCTCAACAGGTTCATGGTCTGGTTTGGGAGGCACATAAATGGGTATTTACAGTGAGGTGAGTTAAGTGCTACCTGTGCTAAAGGTTAGCATGAGGAGCTATGGAAGGGTTCTGGCCCACCTCACAGAGCTGGACTTCCCAAAAGGCAGTGAAGCAGCCTGACAAGACTGGGACATAAAAGAATGGAGAAAATGATTTTTGAAAGCATGTGGATATTTCCAAAAATGAGCACTGAATTGCCACTATAGGAAATATCAGATTTTATGGTCCGTTGATGTCAAATTAAATTTGGGGGCTACAGTGTTAACATAGCTCTTCAGTGCTAGCACCTCTGAAGATCAAACCTGTCCTTTCCAGGACGGCTCAGGGAACGCTTCCCTGACAATCGCTCTCTGAGCCGTTCAGAAGAAGGAGGGAGTTCTGCTTCTGCTTTTTACCATGCTTCAATTTTTGTCTTGTTTAACAGAAAAATAAGCCAGTTGGGGATGGGGTTTGCTTGTCTCAGGACGCAGTTAAGGACAATCAGCAATATATTGTCTCACCAAATAGATTACCACATTTCATACCACCCTGGGGAGGGGCCATTTGCTGCTGCCAGTGGCTGCCTCTATATATTCAGAGAACTTAATGGCCCTCAGTCATGTCCCAAGCACTACAGACATGATATTTCAGCAGGAAATGAAGACAGAGGCATTGCCTGTGCAACCTGAATTGGAACTGTAAAAAGAAAAGCTTGGGGTGGCAGAAAAGAAAAAAAAACCT